>SDVV010017691.1:0-13931 GCA_016164225.1 Gammarus roeselii
GGAAAGGTTTTTACAGAGAACGGGATTCCTAGCCCCTTCGCTCCACCCCGTTTTGTCGTCTCCGACACGCTGGGGATTGCGGTAGCCGATTATACTCCCGGCTACGGGGCGCCCCTTTAGTCGCCTTCTACGACACGCGGTGGATACGGTAGCACGATTCTAAGGCCCCGGCTACAAGGCTTTGCTAATACCATTAACAAACTTACATCATTGCGTGTAACTACTTTTCAATAGTCCACTTGACGCCTGTGACGGGCAAACATGACGCTAAGAGCCATACACGGGGACACGAGTGTCAGGAAGGATTACTCAACAACAGTAACAATACACTACGTTCAAGCCTTGGGTGCAGTTCCAAATAGTGATAGATATCAAGTTTATAGACCGCTGGTCTTTGACAACATGCTCAACCAGTCAACAAATTGCCTTCGGAACGAGTCCTGAAAATCAATGGGTTTACTAAACATAACCTGATTCACTTGAATAACTGATCCGCTATCGTTACGAGACAAGCAATGAGTTCAAACAAAGACTGTCCATTCGTTGATCCTACTCAATGAATTGACTCGCTATCGTTACAAGACGAGCGATGAGGAGTTCAAACAAACTGTCCAAGCGTTGATCCTGTTCAATGAGTGGACTCACTGTAGTCATGAGACAACGATGAGAAATAAATATAATAAATATCAATATAAATATAAAAATATAAATATAAATATAAAATTTAAATATAAATATAAAATATAAATATAAATAAATATAATCTTTACTAATAAAAAAATCAGACAACTATGCCAATCCCACAATAATTATCCTAGTCATTTCAATGCCCAGGAGCCCACAGTAATGGAGTCACTGTCAGCACCCCTGATCTCAAAGCAACGTTGAGCGTGATAGCACCTTTTGAGCGGCCTGCTTCTTCTGTCGAGAGGTGGGGTCGAGTATGGAGACGACCTTCTGCATGGTGAAGTAAGAGAGTCCAGCGAGGAACACCAGGCGCAGGGCGGTGGAGATGATCTCCTGGCGAGTGAGCTCCATCACGTCTGACATTGGGGGCGGCTGATACTGTTGGATAAGGGGCCGTGGAAGGGAGAGGGGTTGTTGGGGCAGAAAGGGATGTTGTGTTTTTGGGAGGGAATGAGGTTGGGGATATGATCACACAAACTTGATGCTTCAGTAAGATTGTATATAGGTTAAGTCGAAGGGAAAATGTAAGTAAATATCAATACACCGAAAGTGGTGACTATTTACGGTCAAGAGCTGACTCAAGCCATATTCAACAACTAGTTAGAAAACAGTTTAAAAATGTAGTCAAATCTGAAACAAATGAAAAGAGATGTTAAACAAAAGTATTGAGGAGTTTCTCAGTCATTGGTGCAAGCATCAGTAGCACTGATACCGTGCGTACGAGGTCACTCTGTGGGAGACGAGTCTAAGGAGGGAAAAGTTGCAAGGACACTAATGTTGAGAGTGAGCTGAAGCACGGTCAGCACGCCTATTTGATAAAATTCTGGACCCTGAGCAACAAAGATTGAGGATTGAAAGCACCGCATACATGAGTGGTGCGGTTACAGGGTGCCAGTCAAGGAGCGTTGCAATTACGACGCTTTCACACCTGCCATTAGAGTTTACTTTCAAAGCTCGCAGGACTAGGGCCTGGGATTACAGGTTTCAACGCAGGCAGGAAACAAAGGTACATTAGATCGGTAATTAGGCGGTTCACTGATCAAAATAATTGCTCAAACCCAACGTTGGTACTCTCGCAAACATATATGATCAGGGGAGTTTGTATGAAGCTACTGGCGGTTTTATGGCCCCAGATTGTGCCTTACAACGAGTTGGAGGCGATCTGGTCCGTGGCCAAAGAGACAGCGCTGAATACCACCAGGTGGTCTTCAAGGAGCCGATGAATGAGGAGAAAACATAGATAAAAAGACCCAGGTGGAGGAAGGATACGCAGTGAGACACAATCAGGGAAATCTATTCTTCTTGATATAGTGTGAGAAGAAAATCATGCCAAGATGTTCTTCGGTGCAATGGGGAGACCGAGATAGTTGATTAGAGTGAGAGACACTGGGTAGAGAAATGGGTAACATCTATGCTTTTCTTTGTAGGTTTGACTGATTTTTGGATTTTGTCTAGCCAGAGTTGAACAGATTTATTCTTTGTGGCTTAGCGGTTATTTTGTAGCTATGAGTTATTTCTCCCTGATCGATATGTTGTGGGCAATTTTGGTCTCTTGCCCAGTGGAGGGATAAACAGTGACAGCAGTTAGGTTGAAATGATTGGCATTTATCGTCTGTGTTATCCTGAGCATCTCCTGCATCATTGAGGAGTGTCCGGCTTGCAGGGTTTGATGACATGGCTGTATTAAAGGCATTTATTGCAAGTTGCAGGCAATATTGCAACTTCGAATACATAGTTGTTTTCTCTTGCTCACCAAGAATTAAAATGAATTTATGTGAACAAATTGTTGGGGAGGTAATCTGATATGCTTTGGAACGAGGGTTTTGTGATTTGATTCATTTTTCTTAAGAAACTTCAGCTACATCCTAACTTTTTACAAGCCAGCTGCTAAAGTGCTCAGGTCAGTTGTAGGGGTGTAGCAAGAAGTGTATATAATACGTTTGGTGGACTTCGTGGATGGATGTAGTACAAAGGTTTGACTGTGTGGGTAATTTTTTGCATAGCGGTACGTTGATCAAATTTTTTCCAAATTGTGAGCCTGGATCAATTTTTTTTCCAAATTTTCCACATTTGTGAACGTTTTATGGTTTACCTCCAAGTTATAATATTGATTGCACAAGGTGGTCCAACTCCATCAGAGCTAACAACACGTGTCTCAGCCAGTTCCCCCGTAGGACACGAAGTTCACAGATTCTGGACGTGTCATTCTTGAATATTGGTTTTTGAACTTCTTTTGTTGTCTGGAATAAGAATTAATGCGTAGTTCTTCAGGTAGGACTTTGATTCTAAACTTTTTGAGATGCAGAGGCAGTTAGGCTTATGGATTAGGCTAGACTCAAGCTGTGGCTTGAGGCCCTGCGGGCTCCTTTGCAGGGTGCAAAGATCAACAAAATATTTGAAACGTCCACTAGTGACACATATGTACGCCTTACAGGAGAAATGTTTCAACAAAACTAAAATGTTTGTGCATAGCTGTCCGAATATATGCTTGTTTGAGTGCTTTCCTATTAATATAACAAATTGCATTGAAGTGTGGGAGAAGATCTTCGTTTCAATCGCCTTTCGATTTTCAAATTGCTTTGTATAGGCCGGTATTCCTACTAAAGGGGATTTGTTTTTACCAATAGGCAAGGTCAGAGAGTAGGCCTGAAAGTTTGCACGGGTGATGTAAGAAAAATCGTCGAGCCGACTCGAGTCCGTTGCACTACATCAGTAAGTCCTCTTTTGGTTACTGTATGCCACTTAATGGCAAAAAGGACCTGCTGGCGCTGCCAGTCTCATGTCGGCGCTGCCAGTCTCATGTCGGCACTGACAGTCCCATGTCGGCACTGTCAGTTCCATGTCGGCTTTCATTAGATGGTTGTGAATTATCCATTTGTATCCCTTGCACAAGCGGTTGGTCTTGGTCCCTTCTGATGAAGAACCCGGTTTCTCATTCTCTGATTAAGGGTTTCATCAAAAGCACTTTCCGTTCAGCTTATTGCCACATATCGTTCCATTGGGGTGTTATGTGCGAATTGATGATAGGAAACCAATCTCAACAGTGTAAGGTGATAATTTGATCTTGGGTGTACACCAGTTTGACAAGAGAATCTGCGAGCTCATTTCCTCTCCTTCCCGCGTGACCCGGGATCCAGCAGAATTCGACCGCTTGGCTTGCTTCAGACATTGTGAAGAGGTCGTGTTGTCACGGAAGAATATTGAGGATTTATGCGACAACTGCATTTAGGAACTTTTCTTATACGTGGCTGAGGAGGTCACGTTCTGAAATTTCGTCAGGGGTATCTTCCATATCGTGTAATGCTCATCTTCACAGTGATTGCATGGAGCACAGTTTGTAGAGGGCGGGGCTGGAGAGGTTTGCTTTGGTGGATCAGGAGGGTCATTCTGCTTTGGAGGATTAGGAAGGATTTTAAAGGTGGCATTCTCTAGGAGTTTAAGCTCATGGAGACCCATCACCAGTGGTTTAGGAGTTGCAATTATGAATAGAAGCAATTCCTTCTTGTTCCCAAGTCCTTGACCATTCCACAGAATTGTTCACTTCAAAGGCTTGTTCACAGTTGCCTGCCTGACTACAAGAAGTAAGGACGTCTGTCCATTAGCTCCCAAAGTAACTTGAGAGATCAGCAATCAAAAGCCGTGCAAATAAAAACCTAATTAGAAAATTCCAAGTGCTTCCTGCCAAACAGAGTCTGGGCCTGACCCAAGTAAAACTAACTGATCTATACAGGAAAAGCATTGGAGCTAAAGGCCTAGCTCCAAGAAGAGAAGGGACAGGAAGTGACCTAATTGAATTTTCATAAGTGTTGTGCAAATTGGGAAAATAAATATCTGTGAAAGTAATAGGCTGTGAATATAAATATTCTGTGCTATTGGAAAGAGTGATAGATTTTTTTTTCTTTTAATAGTACACATTTATCTAAATTGTGTCAAAACTCCCAATACCTTCATAACAAAATGGCTAGTGATTTGTGCTTGGCCTGCTTCAAAGATCCTAACTTAGCTCAAGGTCTTGAAGGAAAGTGTGAAATATGCCAAACGTATCCTTTTCATGTCATGTGTTGCTAGAAGTGTTAGTGATCCAAAAAACGAAGCGTTTCTATTTCATTGCCCTAATGGCAAAGGCTGCAACGTTGAAGAAAATGAAGATTCGCACTGTGTGAAAGTAAAGAAGGCATCATGGAAGTGTAACGCATGCAAAGGACAAGAAAATGTCGATATTGTTTGCCCAGAATGTGATAAATATTTTGGCAAATCTTGTTCTAAAGTGTCCGATGCTGGACTGATGTGCTACAGGATGCTGGGGAAATCATTTAAATGGTTTTGCAGTAGGGGTGTGACCTGTTTAAATGTTAAAAACAAAGCGGCTGGGGAAAAACAGGACCAAATAATAAGTGTGCAGAGCTCTGCCAAAACTGCTGATTGTCACTGTACCTCACTGTCCACTGGCAGTCAGGGTACAGAAATAGCTGCTAGTGATCAGAACAGTGATATGGTGAGTGACATTGGTGTAGATACAGATGTTACTGATATGATAAATTCCAGTGAAAATTGCAACATGGAAAATGAGAGTGATACTGGAGAGCAAATAGAAGATAATTAACCAAAAGTATTTGAAGAACAAATGCAGTGGCTGAGGAGGGCAAAAAAAAAAAACTAGTGCCCACATTGAAAAGCCTGAAGCACTGCACATTCTGTTTAAAAAACAAGTGCAAGTATGGAGTGTCAGGGAATGGATGTGACTTTACCCACCCAAAGCGTTGCAATAAGTTCATGGAATTGGGAAGGTATGGTTGCAAAAGTGATGAACTCTGTAAGAAATTTCATCCAAGGATATGTAATGACTTGTATTGTCATATGCAATGCAACAAAAAAGGTGTGAATGACTGCACATTAAAAAAACAAGAAAACCACTACAGTCCCAGCAAGACGAAACTACTGCAGCCAGCAGACAAAGAAATGCCTATCATAGCAACACACAAACCGCGCCCAAAAGGTTTCCTCTCGCGGCTTCAACGGGAGGTCACTCTCGTTACAGTGACCAGTACAGGCCTACCTGTGATGGCAGATGCCCTCTTGGTGATGCCCGCGCGTGAGTCCATCTGTAGCGGTACATGGCCATCACCACTGCAGAGCTGACCAGTCACAGATGAAAAATTCTTTTTTAGAAACTCTGGAGAGTCTCCCACTTTGCCCTTGCAAACCAAAGATCCCACTGGTGAGAGAGCTGCCAACACTGAGTCAATAGAGGAAACACTATCTCAGAAAACATCCAACCAAAATGAATTGAAAAAGTGTCACCTCTTAAATTTACAAGGCCTCCATAACACAAGCCAATATGGCAGAATAAAGTTTATTCAAGATATTCTATATGATAGTGATTCACTCTTCATTGGCTTAACTAAGACACCTAAATGAAAATGTTAAATCAGCTATATGGAAAATTACACATTTTTCAAAAGTGACAGTACAAATAGGAAATGTGGTGGTGTTGCAGTCTATGTGAAAGAGTGTCTTGAAAGCTGCAAACAGTTAAAATTTTCCAATGATTACTGCGAGCTGAAAACCATAATATTTATAGTGTATAGACCACCAAACTGCAAATTTGCACATTTGGAAGATGTGCTCAGAATCTTACAGACATACATGTCAAACATTGATCAGACTGAATTTAATTTTTTTATCTGTGTTGATTTCAATTTTCCATTCATTAAATGGTTAAATAGTGGTCAAACGGCAGCACCTGGTAGCTATATCATTGGCAAAGGTAACACCAAAGCTGCAACAAATCAAGCTGAAGCACTGTTCAAATTAGTAGATAGCTAGATATTTTCTTACCCAAATAATTGAAAAGTCAACACTAAATAACAATATCTTGGATCTAGTATTTTTCAACTCAGTTGAGTATATAAAAAACATTAAAATAACTGAAACTGCCCTATCAGATCATAGTGTGTTTGAACTAAATCTAGATGCTGACCTACTGAGAAGAAACACAGTAAATACCATCTTCTCCGGGAACATGACTTTCCGGCAACTGAACTTCTTTAGTGCAGATATAAACACAAATCTCTGTCCAATATTGATTGAAAACAATTCAATGATCAGGCAAACAGTGTGGAGGGAGCAAAGAATAACTTTGATGATATACTGTTGCAGGTGTGTGTACAACATGTCTCTTACCTTTGTCTCTTACTTTTGCAGCCCCCTCCAGCAGGACCACAGCAAATGTGCCAATAAAAAAAAATCCTAAAAGAAGCAAGTATTATTCAGGAAGGAAATTGCTCATGAAAAAGCAAGCAATATAACAGAACAAACTTAGCAATAAAGTAAACCCTTTTAGACGCATAAAACAAGAAGAAGCCATCATCTTGATTGAAAAGTGGATAAAAGGTTCACATGATCAAGAGAGAAGAGAAAATGAAAATAAAGCTATTGGCTGCTTATGCAGCCAAATTTTCAACCTCTAGAACTAAAATTGGTCCATTAATTGATGAATCTGGTCAACTGGTAGATGAAAAAGCAATGAGAGAGTTGTTAAGTGAGAATTACAGACAGGTATTTGGTATCCCAATGCTTACTCATACAAATCCTGAGAATACCTCTGAATTTTCATAGACTGATCTTAACCTTGACATCACTGAAATTACAAGAGCTATTGATGACATAGGTAGCAATAGTGCATCCGGACCAGACGACATCCCAGCTGTTCTATTGAATTAATGCAAACAGGTACTGTCAAGACCCCTACAAATGTTGTGGCAGAAGTCTTTGGACACTCCTGATATCCCACAGACCATGAAACATGCCGTCATCTTCCTGCTAGCAAAAGCAGGTAGCCTCACAAGCCCATTCAATTACAGACCAATTTCTTTGACATTACAAGTAGTCAAAATCTTTGAATGAGTAATGAAAGGATGACTAGTGAATTTTCTTGAAAAAAATGAATGGTTCAACTCCAAGCAACATGGTTTCAGAAGCAAGAGGAGCACATTGACCCAACTGCTTGAACACTATGACAAAATAATAAATGCATTGTGTGATGGATCAAATGTGGCTGTGATTTATCTTTATTTTGCCAAAGCCTTTGACAAAGTAGATCAGAGTATACTGCTATCAAAACTATATAATGCTGGTATCCAGGGAAATGTTTACAAATGGATCAAAATCTTTCTGAAGGGCAGAACTCAAAGTGTGGTAGTGAATGGAGAAACCTCTGCGCCAGTGGAAGTCCTTAGTGGGGTCCCACAAGGCACTGTGCTTGGACCTCTGCTTTTCCTAATATTGGCAAATGATCTGGGCCAAAGCTGTCCACATACATCAGTCTCTTGCTTTGCAGATGATACCAGAGTACTAGGCATTGGCAATGACTTGAGTGATGTAGAAAAGGTGCAAACTGATGTGAAAGAAATCTTCAAGTGGGCTGGTGAAAACAATATGCAATTTAACGAATCTAAATTTGAATCACTGAGATACGGAAAGAAATCCGACCTAAAACCAATACATCGTATAATTCTAACAATAACACAGCTATAGAAGAAAGCCTGCATGATCTAGGCAAACTAATGCAAAACAATGCTTCTTTTCATGAACAAATTGCAAAGGTTGAGGCCAGTGGCAGAAGACTGTGTTCTTGGGCCATGAGAACCTTTCTGACTAGAGATAAAAGGACAATGTTGACTCTTTGGAAACAACTAATCCAACCAGTCTTTGACTATTGCTCCCCTCTCTGGATCCCACATAAGCAGAAAGATCTGAATAGACTTGAAGCAGTGCAAAGAAGCTTCACCTCTTATATTAGGGAGGTAACGGAAATGGACTATTATGAAAGATTAACCACCTTGAGGCTATACTCAATCCAAAGACGATTTGAAAGATTCATGGTCATAAACGTTTGGAACATTCTGGAAGGCTACACTGTCAATGTGAACAAAAAATATTGTAACGCAAGTGACCATGAGAAACCAGGCGAGAATTGGCTGAATGTGTTGCTTCAAAGTGCCAAAACTGATAGGGAGCAAAGCGATGCAAACAGTTACATTCAACAGCTTCACGTGCCGGGCACCCCGGTTATTCAACCGAATGACATTGGAAATACGTGAGATCAAACGGGTGCCACAACTGTCAGCTACAGCAAACATTCTGAGGTTCAAGAGCCGACTGGATAAATACCTCAGCTGTGTTCCAGATAGACCGCAAATTAATAGATACCCTCACTATGGGGACAACTCCCTGCTTAACCGCGACGCCAAGCCGGGATCCGACTGGCGAATGTGGCTACAACATGCAAATGCTGATGCCGCAGCACAAGTGGAGAGTGCCCAGGGATGTGGGCTAGGTGGCAGCCATGCTGTGACCTGCTATGAACAGCAAAGAAACTCCAAGTATCCAAGTAAGTAAAGGGGATATACGTTCAGACCTTGATGGTCATGAGTGATCGTGTGATTTGTAAGAGCTTTCTTGGTTGTCGTGTCTGGAGTGTTACTGGGTGACCTTGATCAGGAGCGTTCGTAGGAGCGTCCGCTTTCTGGGGAGATAATTGCGCACCTTCTAGAACGGGCGTTCGCGCCTGTGCGTGCTATGGTAAGAGGATAAAGACTGTGTCCGGTGCTTGTGCTTGCACCTTGAGCGTGCAGACTTTTTTTTCATGGAAGGGTTTTTGGATGACTTAATAGCAGTCAGCGACTTGTTCGGGTCAGCTAGGGTGCAAGGGAGCACAGCGATTTCAGGTATGGACTTCTTGTTGTAGATTTTATGTGTGTCCCTGCGCAGGCGAGAATTGTTCTCGCTGGTGTGAAGTTTTTATGGTGTGGAGCATGGAAGATAGCAGTCGAATCCTTCAGTCTGAGTTTCGTGGGCGTAGTCTCGGTTAGGAAAGGTATTGGGTGAAGGGGGGGCTCCTTCTCCTCCGAGGAAGAGGGATTCAAGTTAGCCATCGGCTCGAGCCCGACGAGCTGTTGCAGGTCTTTTTGATTGGAGGTAGCTGGGCGTCGTACGTCTCATGGTCGTTGTCGGAGACATGGACGTAATAATTTGTTCGCTTTTGTAGAGGTAGAGCTCATTGTGTGGTCAGCTGCGACGGGCTTCCTCGCGGAGCCCGTCAGGGCAACAGCGACGGTTGTTTGTTGCTAGGGCCGCTCGCCTCAGTTGAGGAAGCGGCCGCTGGGCATGATGCGACAGTAGTGCTGGTATGAGAGGGTGTCATGGGTCATCATCGAGGTCGTCGATGGTGTATGGCCATCATATATGGAGTTAGGTTTCTTGGTAGATTTAAGCGCTTTTGCTTAGTTAAAGCGAGTTGGATTTTTGGCATGCCAGATTTGAACGGCTTCTTTCCGGGTGACTTAGCAGTTGTTTTGTATTGCAGTCGTGTCACTTTGGTCCATGTGTACTTGGCAGTCATGGTCGCCTGTTTTGTAGAGGCATCAACAGTGACAGCTAGTAGGTTGGAAGTTTTTTTTTTCTCCGGTGTATCTTCTACATCGTTGAGGTGTATCTGGTTGCAGTGTTTAATAGCATGGCCATCCATAGTAGAGGCATTCGTTGCACATAACTGGCAACATCACAAATGAGCAAGTTTCGTCTTTCCTTGTTTTCCGTGATTTACGGTGAATTCCGGCGATTCAATCCTAGGAAAGACAATCTGGTATGTTTTGAATGAACGTTTTCGTCAGAAATACCTCGTCAGGCCAGATGCAAAAGTGCTCAGGTTGTTGTAGCTCAATCCTAGCTCCTCCTGCGATGAGGGAGCTACAGCCGGGGCACAGCGTGATATCTGGAGACCCACCGACATGAGCATGTTAAGAGCGTTTCAGCAGGTGCAGGGTCTAATGATAGGCCTGCAGCATTGAAGAAACTGACGTTCCCACAAATGACACATTGACGTGTTATGGTTGAGCCTGCCAAGTACAATGTTTGGGCATGACGCATATAGCGTGCTCAACCGTATCAGGCAAACCCCGGCATCCGAAACAGATATCGGAAGGGACATTCCCCAATCTATGCTGCTATGACTGAAGGGCCGCGTGGTGCCCGTACCTCAGCCGTGAAAAATGGACCGTGTCACCCCTGGGCCACTCCAACTAGTCCGCGTTCACCTCAGGCGGGTGACTCTTTGACCGTGTCGACTATGCGTTCATCCAACGAGAGAGCTGTGAAATGTGTGCATCTGCTTGCACATAGATGTGTTATCTGTAGAAGGGGAATGGTTGCGTAAAGATAGCCGAAGTGTGTTGCCGATGTGAAATGTAGGTATCGCATGGTTTGCCATGGGTTCAATAGATTGTGGCATGGATGTGCCGGGTCTAGAATCTTTTTAAAGAAATGAGTCCCTCTGTGTGTTGAGTATTTTGCTTACGAGTATGTGCCTTTGAACTGTGTTGCAGCCTTACTAATATCAATAGCGCATAACCAGGATGCAATAAGCTGGCTTCTTTTTGCTCAGGCCTTCATTTATGGTCTGGGTGAGGTTGGTGAGAAGTGTGGTTGTGAAGTGTTGAGAATCGTTTTGCGCAGGAGAGAGGGGGAGATGGGTATTTATTTTCTTTAGAACCAGTCTCTCCAAGATTTTTGAAGGGTTCGGTAGGAGAGAATGGGTATGTATGAGGATGGGTCTGTGGAAGCCTTATGGGGTTTAAAGATGAGTACGATTTTGGCTTGTTTGCAAGTGTTGGGTATTGTATTGTGTAGAATGGAAAAGTCAAAAGATATGTGTGTGAGTCGCAATTGCGTATGGACCTTGATGTTCAAGGTGATGTATGATACGCTGTCTTGGCTTGTACCAAAGGGCTTTTTGGTCTGGCAGGTAGCAGCTATGGTCATGACTGGTTTACAAGAAAGATCAATGTTTGGATCGATCTGTAATTTGTGTAACTGTTTTAGTATCCTTCGTTGTCAGGATGGTGTGATAGGTGGCAAGTGTTGGTTTCGTGTTTGTTGATTGTGTCCGCTTGTTGTTGGTCTGATGGTTTGGTGTGGGTGTTGGGTCGTAAAATTGTCTCATGTGTGTCTACATGATTTATTATGTTTTAGTTGTTGAGGCTCCTGATGGATTTCCAGTATTTTGACGTTGAGGGTCGGACGTTGGTGTTTGCAAGCACGTCCCGTCATAGGTTCGTCTGTTCCTTACAGATATCTCTATCTATTTTTGCATTAAGGGTCTGAATTTAGTGCCTCGGTCGTTAGTGGAGGGTAAATTATGGAGATGGTTCCGATGCTGAATTTTGCGCTAATATTCGCCGAGGAAGAGGGATTGAAGCAATGGACATGCCGGGCTGATATATGTTGCCTGTTGGTGTGGTCAAGTGTTTTGTGACAGTATCAATGGATGTGTATTGAATGGTGTCAAAACCTTCTAGGGTGGTTGCTATTGATGTTGTGTATACGCCTCAGTCAGCTCTTTTGTAGTTACGAAAAGTATGGGTGGCATATTTTGGATTGTGGATCGAATATGTTAATTGAACAATTGAGAGGTGGTCAGACGAACAGTCTTGATTGACCGCCCATTGGCAATTTAGAGCGAGATTGGGAGGACAGAATGAGAAGCTTGGATTAGATTTGAGCCTAATTTCCACCGGAGCCTCAACGTGGAGACGTTTGGAAGGGTCTGTTCAGTGTTGGGGTTGAACGGTTTATGAGTGAGTGTGTCTGGATTGTTTAGTGTGACTAGTGTATCTAGTTGATCAATTAAAACCCTGTGTCTCTGGTTGGCACTCAGCGAGGAAAGCCAGGAGAGGTCGTGCGCATTGAAGTTACCTAAGGCGAAGGTGTTTGTTTTTGTTTTGATTTGATTTGGGCCTCATTTCCAACAGAGCCTCAACGTGAGTCATAACAGGCTCCTCCGTAGGGCGCGACCGTCGTTGATTCAGGTAAGTTCGCACGGCCTCGCGCGCGAAAACATTAGTCATGTCAAGATGAAATCAGTACATATTTCAATTGTGGCATATTTGCGTGCTAGCGCGTACGAGAGAGTGAAGAGTTAATGCGTATCTTCGTAAAATGTGTCATTTCTGTGCGTAATGGGAGGGAGAGACAGACTCATTTGCACAGGTGTTTGAGGTTTAGACAGCTTCGTATAGTCCGGTGAGTTTTCCAAAAGCGATAAGCTTTAAACAGTAGGTTGGGTCCGTGGGTAGGCTTTGTAGGTTGCACGGGGGATCTAGGAACGCTCGTCGGGCTGCCGCGAGTGCGTTGCAATCCATCAGTAAGTGTTTCACGCTGATAGCCACTTGGTGGTAACAGGGGCAAGGTGGCGCGTTTGGTCCTGTGTCGACATCCATCAGGTGGTTGTGAGTTATCCACGCGTGTCCCGTGCACAAGCGGTTGATGACCACTTGGTCTTTTCTGTTGGCGAACTTTGTTTCCCATTCTCCGACTGAGGGTTTGACTGAAAGCATTTTTTTGTCTACTCTGTTGCCACATTTCATCCCATTGGGATATTATATGAGAGTTGATAATAGGGAACCAGTCCCGGTAATGTTTTGCAAAAAATTGTTCTTGGTGAGAAGATGTCAGTTTAGCAACCGAGTCCGCAAGTTCGTTTCCTCTTATTCCTGCGTGTCCAGGGATCCAGCATAATTCAACTGCCTGACCAGTCTCGGACATCACATACAAGATCGTGCATTTGCTTCGGAAGTTTGTAAAGCCTCGAGATTGGGTCCAAACAACAACCTGAACAATTGCACTCTGCAGTTGGAGTGAGAGTTAGGACGGCTGGCGCCGATGCGTACATCATTAAGTCGTCAACGTACAGAGAGCAAGCCACCTACGGAAGGAGGGATCGCTTCCGTGATCCCATCAATTGCAATCGCGAATAGATTTGATTTGATTTAAGCCTCATTTCCACCAGAGCCTCAACGTGAGTCATAATAGGCTCCCCCGTAGGGCTCGATGATTATTGATTCCAGTAGGCTCGCACGCCTAAGTGCACGAGGAATAAACGAAACAACGCTTTCAACGTTAGAAAAAATGTGAAAATTTTAGCAGTGTCAGACGCACGCTAGTGCGCAAAAGAAAAAACGCTTTCTCGAAACGGACCTCCGCTTCCAATCCTTTAGAACATTACGTTTGATACGTACGCACCCTAGTGCGTAGAGGTAGCATCTTCGAGATTAGAACAAGATCAGCGGCCACACGGGCAATAACAGCTCCGACAGCAACGCAACACAATATTTACAGGTACGCGGTTTAGTTGTATAAATACAAACTATTAATTTAGGTAAGATAAAGACTCGGATGCAACGAAA
>SDVV010017692.1:0-13931 GCA_016164225.1 Gammarus roeselii
GCGAGGCGTGGTTCTGGGCCGATGAACGACGTACACGACAGCAGTGAGGGCGAGGCGTGGTTCTGGGCCGATGAACGACGTACACGACAGCAGTGAGGTGAGGGCGAGGCGTGGTTCTGGGCCGATGAACGACGAACACGACAGCAGGAAGCGAGCCGAGACAGGACGATGCGACATCAAACTGGATCTTTGCATGACCTGCTAATGCTGGTGGCATCACCTGCGAATGCTGGTGGTATCACCTGCGAATGTTGGTGGCATCACCTGAGAATGCTGGAGACATCACTTGCGAATGCTGGGGACATCACCTGCGAATGCTGGGGACATCACCTGTGAAAGCTGGTGGCATAACCTGCGAATGCTGGCGACATCACCTGCGAATGCTGGTGGCATCACCTGCGAATACTGGTGACATCACCTGCGAATTCTGGTGGCATCACCTGCGAATGATAAGGGCATTCCTGCAAATGCTAAGGACATCACCTACAAATGCTGTGGACATCACCTGCGAAAGCTGGGGACATCACCTGCGAATGCTGATGGCATCACCTGCGAATGCTCGTGGCATCACCTGCGAATGCTGGTGGCATCACCTGCGAATGCCGGGGACATCACCTGCGAATGCTGGGGACATCACCTGCGAATGCTGATGGCATCACCGGCAAATGCTGGTGGCATCCATTGCATGCTTGCAAAATAAGGAGTTACAAGCATGATGCGAGATTGTACAAAGACGGCAGCTTCTCTATCCACCACCCCATGAATGGTGTAACTCCAAAAAAGCTGTTCGTTTACCTAAATTCTATATGTTTACTGTCAATTCAATGTGTATTGATGGTGTTTACCAGGTAGCAGGGAGCGAACATGGAAATTCTCTACACATCACGTCTGGCATCAATGGACCTTGTATAATTCACTGTAAGTGGTCTATAAAACTACTGCAACACACCATTATCTCGCGTCTATTTATTAATTTGGTGTGAACAGCCTAATAAACAGCCTGTTTCTCGCTAGTGGTTACAGTCGATTTACAGCTATTTGATAAATGACTTTGTTAATAGGGTTGAAATAAAAATTACCTCATAACTCACCAAAACCCTTTCTGATCTCGATCCACAGATTCCTTCCTCTCCCCTTCACATACCTCACAGGCTCTTCCCTTTCCCCATTACATACCTCTTCCCTCTTCCCTCACCCCATTACCAACCTCCCCTTTGCCTCTTCCACTTCACCCGCCTCACAGATCCCTCCTTTTGGCCAGTGCCGGTTACACCGACCTTTTTTTTTCCTAAAATTCGCCTCACACACTTCCTATTCTCCATCACTCGCCTCACAGGACCTCACAGCACCTCCATTACCCGCCACGCAGACTACTCTTTTCTGATTAGCCGCCTAACAGCCTCCCATTACCTGGCCTCACAGACTCCATACGAGGACCTGTGGGGCGCATTTGCGGCCTCGAAGGTGGTAGCACTAAAGGAGGATTTTAAGGTTTGCTGACGCAAAAACTTTCATCGGATCTGGAAATAATAACTCATATTGACAAACAAATAAAGAAATTAAGTCTATAGTTGCACATCACTTGCATTAGAGATCACACAAAAGGCCAGCTGGCACAGAGGCGATAATCAACTAAGAAACGCGACGGGGCGGTTACTCAACGGTCATGAACATATTACATTCACAGATTCGACCAATGTCACGGGATTGGGCAAGGCTATAAGGGAATAATGGACAAAGGACCCGTTCCATTTAGACTAATGTCGTAAGGACGATGCGAGGCGGGGCTAAGCGGAAAGGAGCAAAGGAGCGATCCTACTAGGCTTCTACCACGAGGATGGAGTGAGGGTAGGGCGGTAGGGAACAAAGGGCCAGCTCTTTTGCGACTAATACCCCTGGAATGAAGAGAGCCTAAGGTGGTAGAGAACAATGAGCCGGCTCTTGTTAGAATAATATCAGGGAATGCTACAAGCGGGTAAGCGTAATTCAGGTACTCTCCCGGTGACCCAGATAATCAATGAATGAAACTTATCAGTATACCTCGTCGTTTCAATAATATTCGCGCAGGTCTTAGATCGGCTATTTTTTGCTACGAATGTGGTATTAATGCCGTTGTCATATAATTAAATGTGGAAATTTGGTAGTAGACAAGAAATATTTTTGCTCAAACAATGTAACTTTGAAAGAAACTTTGAGATTTCATCTGTAATAAAATTGTATTCCAATCCTGATGGGTTGTAAAACTGCTTCCTATTCGAAGCAACATTTGCCATGCAGCGGACGTAGGATCGCTGTAAAGAACAGCAGTGCACACAGCACAAAACAGCGGCACCAGTATCATAAACACTTCTTCAGTGGGAACAATTGGAGCAGGTGAAGGAAGTCCGTCCTAACAAACAAACTCCATTCCCGTTGCAACTGCAAACAGATAGGCTGTGGACACAGGTGTTCCCGATATCCAGCTGCAGGTAATTGCAAGAGAGGAGCAGTGATAGAAACATGGAGGACCAATTGATCGAGATCTGGAATTGGGGTAGTGACATGTCCACATGGTTAATGAAATAAGCTTCAACTAAACATTCAATACTTAGATACACGATAAGAAGCAATATAATACGACGTGAGTTAAATACCTGGGGGAAGAAGAAATCTATATAAAGGTACATCGGTTAGGATGCTAGTTCACGCCCGATGAAGATGTTACGACTAGTGTTCAGCGGTCAAGGTATGTTAGCCACACCGGATCCAGGTGCAATTATGTGTGAAGCTCAATGTATTTGTAACTGTGTACCAAGTGGTGTTTTATAATGTTGAGATGGCAGCGTTCGAGGCAGTTTTGGCTTTAATTACATTCCATCCTCAAGCGGTCCATCGAGTCCGCATTTGTCGTCGTCTTATCGCCGTATTTTCCCCAGAAGCGTTGGTTCAGCGCTGATCGCCCATCACTGACACAAATTACGCCGGCTGATTGCTGCACTATGATTGATATTGACCAATTATGGGTGAGCGGTTCTTATTCATCACTGAACGAAAAAATGAATCTATGGTACACTGCCGGGATATTATCGATGACTCGGCGATCCAGTGTTATGCGTGGGTGACCAGATATAACTTACGAATGGGATCGTGATGCCGGGACATATATGATAATCCGGCACACGTGGTTATGTGTGGGTGATATGACATAACCCATACTCATTCCGCAAAAGGCACAAGCCTAGGAATCATCTCTGATCGCCCACCGCTGACCAGTATTTTAACGATAGCTGAGCGCTCTACTGGATGTCACGCGGAAAAAATTAGGAGTACGAGGAGTACATTAAACCCCGTTGCATTCAAATGACTTATGGTTGCAAGGAAGGGAGTGATTGAGTGCATTTGGATTATATTTTTGTGTTTATTATCAAATCTGTCTTTTGTAAGTGCGCTTTCAGGGCGGAGGTTTGCACACTAATTAGCGTTCTGACTGCGCATAAATGATCTTAAGGATCAAAACTTAATTAGGTATAACGACAGGTTCATCAGCTACTAAAATATCTGAATACACAGATGATATGTAACAAATCTTGACAACAGGGTTTGTTACTTAAATATACATTATATATACTTATAACTAAGGTTATTCAGCAAAATATATCCCTACATCCCACCAGTCGATGGACATTGCTGGAGATCATTCTCTTTTCTTCATTGTACATGTAAGGTCGAACTGACATTCACTTATTCATGACAAAACATTCATGGTTCATTACATTATACATGAAAACTGAGAGTAGGAAATACCCAACATGAGGTTGTATAGTAAACTTACTCCCTTAATATATGGTATAAATACACAGAGAGAAATCGAAAGCATATTTTACTTTGCAAATAGTACACTCAAGTCAACTTCGTGGTTAGGCTCATCAGCCAACGCAACTATTGCGTCAAGTGTTGCGAGTCCTCTGCGTAATGCCGTTGCCAGGTGCAGTTTACTTGGTAATGGGTAGAGTCCCTGGTCCTGTAATGACCGACGTTGACTATAAAAACAGTTCATAACCCGATATTATGGCTAACATATCAAATCTCCTATGCGGTTTCATATTTCTTACCAATCAAACCAATCTTTTATGAGTACAATCCTAAGATCGGAGACGAAACCATAGGAAGAACACAATGAATGCATGCATATGAAGACTTGTGAGTTTTCTGCTGGTACATGTTTCGGCGGCGAAATTATATAATAAAATAGAGCAGCGCCGTCGGTCACGTGTTCAGTTACAGATGTTGAAATAAGATACAGTATTGAAGACAGCAACTGAACGGTCAGAGCGTCAACCTTTCTGCGGTGACGTTGAGCGGTAATGCGCAGCGACACCGCACATTCACCTTCTACGACACACTTAATGCACCTGTAGCCCTGGAGGAAGTATTCCAGCAAGACTGCAGCCAAGTGCAAGTGGGCATTGGAGAGCGTAGCGGCCTCAATTACCTGGAACTGGGTAATTTAGGCTATAATCGCCGAAATTCAAAGCGTGTTAGACTTGAGTATGGAAGCTGCTCAATGCAACTGCCGAGTAATTTGAACTCTGATGGCCGATCTGAACGGGCGGAGAAAAACTTTGCACCTGATAAAAGTAAACACCAACGAAACAGAGCGGTGAGCCTAAAAGAATACACCATTATATTTCTCACTGTGTGAAAGCACACATCTTGGAACATAGTTAACACGACTTGTTACACAAGCACAAGGAGGAGCATTTCACTGAGTCATAAAACATTGGTTGAATAATTTAAGAGGTTCCTACATGAACGAGATGACAGGAAATTTGTGTGTGTGAACAGGGAAATAATTGAATGAGAGTATCATTAAATTACACTCATAAATAAGAAATGGTTCTCAAAGTAAACTGCATAGCGGAAGTAAATTACAATTCAAAAATTTTGGTCGGTATAAGTTCAACAGGTAAAATTTTAGTTTACGCTTCGAGGTGCCTACGCTGACACTCGTACTGATAAGTAAATAGTAATAAAAAAATCCAGTTGCTCGTGACCAGAATTAAGACTTTTTCGTAGGTGAGGACTGCACACTGTTTGAAGTGTGCATTCGTAATGATTGCACACAAATTGTTATCGAACTGTAGGAATTGAAAATATGCTTTGGAGAAACAGTCTTTAATCTGCGATGGTGTGCGCTCTCTGCACAACTACATTCGGTTATGACGGCCCTGAACAAGCAAACACTATTTAACATCGTCCTGAAACGTAAACGTGTGCACACTAAATTTAAAGTCGCATCTTGTTCACCATTATTCTTTTACAGCTGCAGCAATAGAATAATGTCTACAGCTGCAGTAAAATAATGTCTACAGCTGCAGTAAAAGAATAATGTCTGCAGCTGCAGAAGAATAATGTCTACAGCTGCAGTAAAATAATAAGTCATCGATAATATTCCGCTCATAGTCAACATATGTGGAGCTCTTCAGATATAATGTTCCCAGTTTTATTATAGCACGGTTTTTCATAATTAATATTATCGGAAAAAATATCTGGATTGATGATGCGCCAAATTGATAAAAAATTATACACAAATCGTAATATCTTTTAGTAGCTCAGTGCCAGCGACTCTGGCCTTGGCGCGGCATGTCATAGGTTCAAACCAAACTGCAGGAGAGAACTTCACGGCGCCCCTGCATGCACGGCGTCTGTTTAACGTATTAGTACAGATAGTTATGGTCCATCACTGATCGCCCAGCGCTGCCCCAGGGTAAAGTGTGATCGGTTATAACTCGTCACTGACTGAAGCGCTCCAACAATTACCGCCGTGGTGCCGCTTGAGTTCAATATATACTTGAGCTGGAAGGGTGATATTAGAGACAGGTGTAGTGCGTCTGCTATGCCAACTGACGCGGTCGTGTCTCTAGGTACCCGGGTTCTATTCCCACATGGTGCGATATTGCGTTTCTCTTGGCAAATGAATTTAGTGGCTGCCACTCCAAAGATTGTTGATATACATTGAAATGTTCATTGATTCATATCGTGACTTATACTTACTAATTTAAAATAATATAATAAAGATGATTGTGTTGGCACTAATTATAGATTTCGTATGTTGTTTTATAAGGTGGTCCAAAAATAATAAGGCCTCTTTAGCTACAATCAATTAAATTCAAGTATAAAACTGCTCGGTGCATCAAAGCAATGGATATAACTGGTTCCATCTACGAACAATCACCAAAACCCCTAGGAAAACTATTTGAACAATTTCTGGGTGATCATCGATAATCCTTCACTAACAAAGCACCTTTTAATCGGTGGAAGGAGCGATGCATCGCCGGAATCCCATAGAAAGTGTCTCGAGCAGCCTTTTGGTGATCGTCGATAATCCAGCACCGATAGATGGCGGACATCCTCTTGATAGCCCAGCATTGTGCATCTGGGTTATAGCCAGCTTATCGGTGATACCATGTCTGGGTGATTAGTTTCGGACTGGGCTGTTTAGTTTCGGCAAATAAAGATACATTATAAGTGTTCCCGTTTATAAGTCTTACTCCTTCTTCAAATTAATATATTGGCGACCGAGGGGAAGAATTCAGTGTTGAAGACTGATCTGGATATTTTAAAAAGTGTATTGTTCGAATAAAAAATGCCGGAAGACTATAACCATGCAGAACGTATGTTCCGCCCATCTTCGGAAGTCAACGGACACTTACTCGCTGTCCCTATTGGCATTTCAAAAGTTTCTGAGAATAAAAGCATCAAAATAAGACGAACCAGATGAGGCGTCCCTATTGCGGGCATGCTTACCTCGTAGTGTAGGAGCACAGATTCTACAGAAGATCCAACCAAAGAACATGACACATTCACTGACCAACCCGAAAGCAGATGTCAGCTCTCGGAGCCTCGGTACTACTCATCAGAAGGAAACGGAGTGATGGTGAGACCATCGAAAGTCATTCAGGGTAACTCAACGATTTGGTGTGGTGGTTCAATGCGCCTACATGTGTTTCAGAAGTGGGATGCTTCGGAACCAATTCATTGCAGGGCGACGGGACACCAAGCAAGATAACTGCGTTACTCAACGAATGCGAGGAGAAGACGTTTGAAGACACGACACTAAGACCAGAGCAGCTTGAACACATTTAGGCGGATGTGAAAGACATCTTCCCAGGGCAATCCGGTGGAAGGGTATTCATGAAAAACAGCAACAGTCGAGACTGAAATAATGTAACACAAAGGCAACAGAATGTGAAAACAGCAGAGATGAAAGGCCTCCGCCAGTGCAGGGGAACTCTAGGCTGGTGCACGTCTAAAGGGAAACACCCGGCAAATAATGTAACACAAAGGCAACAGATTGCGATAACAGCAGAGATGAAAGGCCTCCGCCAGTGCAGGGGAACTCTAGGCTGGTGCACGTCTAAAGGGAAACACCCGGCAAATTGTCTGCAATTCAATGCAGTGAAACAAATACAGGGAAATGGGCTACTTAGCTGTTGCATACATTTCAAAACCTACACGAAGGAACGCTACAGGATCAATCAAATTGACGAAATAAGCATCCCACGGTAGTGGTGAAAAAGTGTACGGGATTAAATCGCAGTAAATTAGATCAGACGCCCAGCCAGACCTCCAAATTGTCAACAACAAGTGTCCATAAAGAACCGATTCAACGGGATGAATGACCTTAAAGATATAAGCAGCGACTAGCCTAGCATTGTCAAGCACGTCCAATGCAGTTGAATCATGAGGAACAACACATTCGGGCGCCAGAGACACGGGGTATCACTGAACTACGCAAGTGACTGGAAGGGGCGTTCGACATTACTGGCAAAACGTATATTAAATAGGCGTTCACAGTAGCTTGACTGTCACGAGAAGTTCGTTTAGCTTGTTGACAGAAGGTATGCAACGAAAAATTGGTGGTTCTGGCGCTTCCCAAACAAATGCAGCATGGATGGTGGATAAGTGCTTACCATGACACATGACAAACATCTAGACGAGTTAGAAAAGTATTTAGATCATTAAAAGGCGTTAAAATAAATAAAGTTGAATACAGACATTTCGTAAATAGTGTCGAATATTGGAGACTAACCTGAATAATGTCCGGGGCATCAGAGAGGCCGTTTGCCCCTGAAATATTAAAATTGTTCAGTTGTATTGGATTGTGTTCAAATAAATATAGAACATTCCCACAGAAATTCTAGTAGTAGATTTCGGCTATTAAACGTTGCACTAACAATGGGTAAATTGCTCTCAGGAATAAATATCACCAAGCATGACTGGAGACAATGATGAATTCATTCAGTAAATATATTATTGAAATTACAGATACAGACACCAGACCGAATTCCCAAGGCTAGTGTCTGTAGCCAGAGTTCCCCGCACCTCACATTCCTTTCACACACACAACTTAGCCATTTTGCACTAAAGGGTCCGGCCGAAAGAGCCCGCAACACACACTCTGGGTCATGAGTGCGGTCCGAGGTCAGTGTTAGCAACAGGGCCAGACAGTGTGACTGGTTTGCCTCTGCCGCGTCATGATGACCGCCCCTCTCCTCACCCACGACAAAACATCAAGGGCGGAAAGCACATCAGGGCAGCATCAAAAATCATCCATTCACAATCATTCTCTATCTAGGCCTATTCATTGCACGCTCTCTCGCTACCTCCACACTCCACTAGTCTCCTCGTCATAACGCCTGCGTAAAACCATCCATCAACCCAAACTTCGGTCTACCGTCATTAATCGTTATTGATCCTGTCTCTCAGCGTCACGCCAGTTATGCTCCTCAAATATTATATCACGACAACATTTAACCTTCTCCTCTCTTCTACTCTCATCCTCCATGTCTCAGCTCCGTAGAGCACATTTGGGACAACTACATCCTCATACAACCCTCTTTTCGCTTCCATCCCCAACGTCCTTAAGCTCATTACACTCCTCAGTGAACCCAACATATACACCTTTCCTTCACTCGCGACTACACCTCAATTTTCTCTAGTTCAGTTCTTATAAGATTTATATTTACGATTGTTAAAATCAAGTAAAAAAGTGGGAAGGTTCCAAATGATAACAAGTTCTTTTATTATATTATTTTGAATCAAGAACACAGTAACAGTTCAACAGGTTAACTCTCAATCGAGCATGATCAATGATTGTGATAAACAGACACAAGGGAACATAAGTGTAAATGAACAGCAAAAAAAAAGAAGTGTAGCGAATAGCACAAACCTACCCTGTAGGAGATACAAAACACGAGACAAATACTGATAAATTATTACACGAATCTAAGAATGAACGTAAACTATTATATACATCAAAATTATCACACAGTTACTAACAATCTATGAGACGCATATAAACGCTGAAGGGCAATATTACACGCATCTAAATATGAGATTATAATACTAGCAAAGTATCACACAGAGTGTTCAATCGCTGTTCTAATCAGGCTTACCTCCACCCGAGCTGCTCTGTTATGGAATGTGTGTTCCCATACAATTTACCCCTGCACTCCCAAAATAATATAGGAGGGCCTTGTTTATGTATAGGAAATGATCCTCCAATAGGAGAACCCATCTACCGTTTGGTCACTCCCAAGGGGGCGTGATTCCCTAACACCTTGACTCTCATTGGCATAGACACCAATTTAAGCCGTTAACGAATTCTATTGGCTCCTCCCATCTGTCTGTTAATTTTAGGGTAATCCTGAGCTTAACACAACCCTCTACGTTATTGGATATGCTGAATCGTCGAGTTTGACAGGATGTCCCCAAATGGCACTACACTCGTCAACGTCTCCTGGTCATGAAATGCCATATGGTGACCACTTGCTTTTCTAAACACACTTTGGAGGGGAATCGAAAATATGCAAGGCAAGGGATTTCTTCGTGTTACTTAAGCTAGGGTTACCAGGCCAAAGGCCTACACTGTTTCTCGGGCAGACACAAACTCAATCTTTATTGTAATATTTGGGTAGACACTATTCCAAATAGATGTGTTAGCGGAGGCTGATCATAACACAGTCTTCTTCACATGGGAGCCCAGATACTTAAAACACTGAATTTCTACCAACAACTCTTTATTTAGGAGGACAATACTTCTTCTCACATCGACCTTCCTCGAGAATCTCATTACTTCTACTCACGTTCACTCGAAGCTTCCTCCTCCCCCACACTCTACCAAGCTCCGAAATTTGCCTACACAGCTTCTCCTCTGAATCCGCCTTCAGGGCCGTATGATCCGCAATCAGTAACTGGCTCAACTGTCAACTTTGCCGATTTGCTTCAAACAGCTCTAAGCCACGACCCAATGCACTTGCGTTCACCTCCCTGACCATTCGATCCATGTGGAGATTGAACAGACAAGGAGGCATAACGCGCCTTGTCGCAGACCCACATTCACCGTGAACGTATCACTCACCTCGACACCACGACCGGCCCAAAACACAGATTCAGTAGCCATACCATCCATTCAACAATTGTTATTCCACCCCTTACCAGGCACTCAATCGCAACGCTATCTAGACATTTTTCCCTGTTTTCATCACCTCTTCCGTCTCCTGCACCTCTTTCTAAGTAATGCCCGCAACAAATCTCTCCCAAAACCGGCATCCGTGCAAAACCGTCCACGGCAACAATGGCAGCCGCTCTGTCAACAACTCATCAAAATACTCAGCCCAGCTAATCCGTACATCACCATTTTCCGACAAGAACTAGCAGTGTTCATCTTTCCCCACCTCCTCCTCTCCAGTCTTCCTCTTTTATACAAGCTTCACCTCTTTCCAGAACATCTTCTTGTTTTCCTCAAAATTCTGGCACAACCCTCTGCCTCATCTGGCATTAGCGTCACTTTTGGCTCTCCTCACCATTCGCTTCACCTCTCTTCTCATCTCTTTTTGATGTCCTAGATCACCTCCGACCTCGCTTGCAACAACTCCTCAAAGAGTTTTATTTTTTTTATTCACCGCCAGTTTGACCTCCTTGTTCCACCACTCGCTGTCCTTCCTTCTGCACCCGCCCACACGGCGCACACCACACACATTTTTCGCAAATCTCAACAACGCTTCTCTGAGCGTCTCCCATTCCTCCTCAACATCTCTCAGGTCCTGCCCCCACACGTTGTCCTATTCCTCCCTCAAAGCCGCTGGAACTCCTCAGCTCTGCTTCCAACATTCAGTTCACTCACTTACACTGCCTCTCTTCGTCCTAGAACTTTTTTGTTCCCCTTCAACCTCGACATCCATCTTAATCTTCCTTCCACCAGCAGATGGTCAGACACACCTCCTCCCTCCCCTCTCAACACCCACCACTCCCCTCGAAATCAGCATAAAAACTCAATCTGCTATATCTCCACTACTGCACTCTGGGTCATCATTACCCATGTGTATGTGTGTATATCTTGTTTCTTGATTAATCTGTTCCCGGCCACCAAATCCTGCTCCATGCACAGTCCTGTCCGGTTTTCTCCACAGTCATTTCAACCAGGAACGCCATACCTCCCTTTCACATTCACCACCACTAAATCTCGATTTCTTGCATCGAGGTCGTCAAGTACAACCACATTGAATTGGCCTCCAAAACTTTCAATGCACTCATTCAGGTCGGTACCAAATAGTTCCCTCTCTTCCTCACTCCTCTCGCTATCAGGTCCGTACGCACTCACAAATGCCCATCTTTCTACGCCAAGCATGACTTTCACCCACACAAATCTTGGAGACACCTCTTTCCACTCTGTAACGTCACTAGCCAATCGATCACTCAATATCAACACCACTCCTTCTCGTGTCCAACCTTCCACCGCTACAGACTTTCTACCACTTACCACTCCAAACTCTCATTCGACCCTACCTTCCAACTTCGTTCCACTTGGCGCCGACACATCGAATTTCCTCCTTGCAAACATCTCACTAATCTCACTTCTCTTTGCTTCCGTCGTAATACAACCATGCATATTCAGCGACTCTTACAATAGGGTTCGAAGAGGCGTGAGCCCCTCCTCCTCCGCTCGTCTTGACGTCTTTGAGGGAGGATCTTACAGAGGAAGAGATTCCTAGCCCCCTAGCTTTCGCGACACGCAGGGGTTGCGGTAGTACGATTCTAACTCCACGGCTACAATACTTCCATTTTATTAGCCATCTACGACCCGCAGGGCTTACGGTAGCAGATTATAACTCCTCGAGTACAGGACTAAAAAATATTGAAATAATTAAACTAAGATATCGAAACTGCAATCGCGACTGACGCCAGCAATAGAGACCTAGCAGCGCCCCCACTCCAAGGCCATGATAAGGCTTCCATGCAGGTCCAATTTACTTCCATAATGTTTGCTTCAGCCGAAAAAAGTTAGGACACAATATGCAAAATGGCACTTGCAGGAATGTTTGCATAGAAAGGTTCAAGGAAACCTAACTGGGCAGTAATTCCAGGTACGAACTGATCACAAGCCATTATAAAAATTGTTGAGGCAAGAAAACTCTATGCCAATCCATAATAGTCAAGATTGCAAACGAGAAGAAACGGCTAGGCAAGTACAATTATTCAATTAATCACAAACCTAGCAAATTGAACAACATTAGGGATTGTCGCTCGTGATTAACTCTGACCTAAACCCGCTAGTACTGTTTGCAATCAGCGTCCAAAGTCAAGCATTATGTCATGCTGGGTTTCCCCCCACAGCAATTAAGGCCATAAAAGCATTTCCGCTCATGATTGAACGATTGAACAACAGTCTCTGTTTATGAATTACGTTATGTACGGAAACATATTTGATTTTATTTGCGCCTCATTGTCACCGGACCCTCAACGCGAGTCAACACAAGCTGCCCCGTTAGACACGAAGATCATCGATTCAGGAGGTTCGCACACCTGAAAACAGTGACCTTATCAGAGTTGAATAAAAAAACGATTGTGCTATTTACGCATCCTGCTGCGTGCAGGAAGGGAATAAGTAAGAACGCAACTACATGAACTTATTATCGTCTTTGTGCATTGTGGGGTAGAGACCACACCGCTTGCTTAGATATTTGGGTTTTACACTGCTTCTCATAGTCCTGGTTGATTTCCAAATGCGATTAATTTTTCCCGGTACGTTAGGTCAGTGAGTTAGCTTAGTAAGCTTTGTAGGTTCCTCGGATGATTTAAAAAGGCTAGTCGGGCTGCTGCGAGTGCATTGCAATCCATTAGCGTGTTGCACGCCGATTGCCACCTGATGGCTACAGGGGCATGGTGGCGCGTTCCGTCCCATGTCTACATCCATTAGGTGGTCGTAAGTTATCTACGTGTGTCCCGTGTACAAGCGGTTGATGAGCACTTGGTGTCTTCTGTTGAAGAACTTGGTTTCCAATTCTCCAACTTCGCAAACAGACTTGTAATCCATAGATGATATCGTTGTAATGTTTAAAAAACAATTTCACGTTAATCATCCCCGTATATCGGCTATGGAAGCCATTATAAGGAATATATCCTACGTGCTTCACAAAGGAAAAAAATTTGTGTCATCGTGTATATGGTTTTGCGCCTTCTAGTCTAGCATGTGACGGAAAATTCTGGAGTAGACCAGAGGCTGAGAAAGCAGGGGGGGGAATTCTTTACCCCCCTTACCCTACCTCCACTTCTTCTCTGCCTGGGAATATTACCGCCAAATTCACTGCCTGGATGTTCCCTTTCGCTATCTAGAAGTAAAAGTCATTTCCTAGGATCTGGGAGGAAAATCGTTAAAGTTATCATAGCATTGAAACTAGCATCATGGTATGGTAAGGTAATGTTTTAATTGAGATATGTAAGTCTGAATTGATATTTATTGAGTTGAAGTAAACCGTTTATTTTTCGATTGGATATCCTGGGATGAAAGTGCACTCTATAGACGCCAGATGCCGCAGGGCTTGGGCGCTCAACCATTTTCCGGCTGCATCGAAAAGTCATGGCGTGTGGGTTGTGTACTTCAACCGTTT
>SDVV010017693.1:0-13931 GCA_016164225.1 Gammarus roeselii
TATATATATACATCGTATTGTCAACTAAAGTTTAAACTTAAACCTTAATTCAATATTAAGGTACAAGCGTCACCCTTGGCGGCTTGACTACTGAAGTATTTAATGGAAATCGTCACAGGGAATATCCATTTGAAGGCAACAGTGCGTTGAAAGGTTGACAATATTACAGAAAAGTAACATAATTTAATTATCTGTAAAATTTACACCAGGTGGTAGATTCACAAATGTATACATATTAGGCGGATGCAAATAAGAGTTTTCAGGAGCATTAATTTATTTCAGTACAGACGCAAGTAAAAATACGTTTTAGTCCAAGGGGTTGATTGATCAGATACTCCCCGTCATCCCCTTGAAATGAAAACTTTAAACGGAGCGGAGCACCGGTCCCTGCGTTTCTAGTCAAGTAGGGGCATCACCCACTCTTCACCCTCCGTAGAAGCGCGAACATAAAACAGCGCGGAGCAAACGGATCCTGCGATGATTTGTTGACTCAGTCGATTCCTGGTGTGGTCAAGTAACGTTCGATCGGGTGTCATTTGCTCTCATTTAATCCAATATTGATACTAGGATTGAATCATTTGATGTGATGCATATTTGCTCAATGAAGTATAAAAATAGGTGGTTGTGCAGGTTTTACCGTATAGCTGAATGCCAGCTGGCAGAAGGTTCCAGATTATTCGTCAAGATTGTTTAAACGTGGAAAACTAGTCTTTCGACTCCAGCTTCAGTCAAATTCGTTTTAACGTTTCTTAAGTAATAATCCTAAATCTGTATACAGATACGTAAATAAATAAATTTAAAAATCAAAGTAGGCACAAATATCGGGATAACCTTATTGGCTCATAGAACTGGCTCCAGATATATCTAACCTGAATCTCATCCTGTGCAGCTGGCAAGTCTGCTGCCAGATTGCAGGAAGTATTGCACATCCGCATAATTCGCGCATTCTGATGCACCAAAATTCTTCATATGTTTCAAATTGGTCTCCAGCCTCTGCCAATTCAGTCTCTAACATAAGTTGACATAAAATATGATTTATTTAAAATCCATTTCCAGTTATATTAATCAGTGATAGGACTAATTCCATAACTTTTAACATTATCTCCCGAAGATTGAAAATGGGTCACTAAATCATCTCCGGAGATATAATTGCCATCTACTGCGGTAGCCTCCCTCTGGCAAAGGATCATCATTTATAGAATGAACAATTGCTGAAACACCATTATAAATGCAAACTATGTTAAATAATTCTCTTGCTAGCTACATTTTTGTTAGTCAATATGGATACATGGTCAACAGTTGACACCCGTAGTGGTCAGGAGGTAGTTCCCTCTTTGGACGCAACTGGACACCCTGCTGTATAAAAATGCTGTTGTTTAGAAATTATCTATGGCATTGTGTAATTACTAATTTGCTACTGTATCATTTGTTAAGATCCTATACTTCAAAATCTTATGTGTAAATAATGATGTTTCAGTATTTTGTCAATATAGAAAAAAAATCAATATTTACTGGGTAGCAAAGTATCTGCCGGGAGACACATCCAACTGTTTTTTTTTCATTTGGAGCAACTCTTCGCAGATCTGTATCTGTATGTTTGCTAGACTGTACTTTTTTTAATCCTTCTTAGGCAACAAACTGCACTAAATTTGGCAACTCTTGGCTCTAGGCACAAGACTCTAACCACAGCATCAATGTCCACTGCAGAGCTTTGAATTTTCCTTAACAAAATTTTTAAGGCCCCTGACAATCAATCACTATTTATAACAATTTTATAAATATACCGTGCGTGTATCAACTTTCTGTAAGCAAATAATTTGAGTTGTGTAACGGCTAATACAAGTGATGTGGTCAAAATTTCATATCTTGGACGTTTTGGTGCTCGAGAAGGAGGGGTAGGGAATCACCTTGGGTTGTCAGCTGCGGGGAGTCACCCCTGGTCGACGTTTAAGGCTAAGGTGAACACCGACATTGCATCGCTGGAGTGCTATTTTAATTTTGAAGGAGTAATAAACTATTGAGAGTCCAGCAAATACAAGTTGTCCACAGCCAACCCCAATGTTTATTTATTTTTAAATTCATGCCTGGCTCATGGCCTATTTTAATGTCAGACTGAATATAAATAACGCGAGGGATTAGCGTCTCCTTTAACTATAGAAGGGGTCAATAGTTTCTAAATTCTAATGAAGTTTTGACTTTTGACATCAAGTCCAATGTTTTATTGGGAATAATGATACAACTTTTCCAAGTTCTTAGTTTGCGAACAAAAAATTCATAGACTATGATTAAATTACTGCGTAATGAAACAAAATCTTCGCACTTAAAATTGCCGCCTTTTCTTAACCTTATGGAAACTAAAAACACATTGCAATTTTACTCTGGCTGAGGGTTACGAGGCTTGTTTATTAATTTCGCGTTTATAACAGCTACAGAACATTTTTAAGCTGTATCGATTTGCTATGCACCCGCAGTAGAGTATATGTCAGCAAATATGCTCTGAGCAATTCGGACAATGTAATGGTTAGTATGTATCTAATTACTTTGGATATCCGACTTAGCCCCGATGTAACTTGTACATTGTGATTATTACCTACTTTTGGACTCAAGTTAATTACATTTGGGTAAATTTAATTACTTTTGGGGGACCTGAGTCAGATAACAGGCCAAAGAGGCTTACGGCTGGCATAAAGTTTTGTTACGGTCGGAAGTTGGTTGACTCATTCAGACGGACGGACGGCTTATTTAAATATATGTTATTAGGTTATATATGTTTATAGGTTATATATGTTAATAGGTTTTATAAATAGAATGTGTACATGTACTTATAAGTATTTTCATTTCAGTGCTGGGCATACTATATTGCAATTCCATTGCATATCATTTTGCATATATGCATTCCCAATGCTAGTCCTCTGAATATTTAGGGGTATTGATAATATACATTTATAACAAAAAAATATTGATAATAAATCTAACAGTTACACGATCATTTACATGCAGCATTAAAGGTTAAAGTCCTACACTTTCTTGCACAAATGTTGATTTTCGAACACGTTCATGACGAATTTTTCAACTTTGGTATCATTTTTACGTCGTTCGCTGTTGGATAACCACTCGATTGTCGTTTTGACGAATATATTTTGACATAGAAAATACATAAAGTAGAGACAGTAAGCTCCACAGACCAACGATTGATCACTTTGGATCGGTTTCTGTAGTACAAGTTGTATTTGTGCATGAGTATTATAATACGATGCTGAACTAATCAAAAAGTAGTGTTTGTTATAGTTTTTTAATATTAGGATCCAATCCCATTTTATTAGGATTACTTTCGCTGTTTACAATCATTTAGCCGTTCAGTGGATGCATGGGCATTCTGTTTTAAGCAAAACACCCTATATAGGCACGTTTCATAATCGGATCGCTCCTGGATATATTTTCAATGTGATTATTATCCATGTTTACCGTAGATAGTTACGGAATACCCTCCTGGCAGAATTCATTTGTATGACACCGAGTGTATAGCCTGCCAGGAACAAGATCCTATTCGTAGTGGGTGGATTTTTACAATTCACTGTTATACGTACGTTTGATCTTTTTTCTAGGTCAATGACCTCTTCAGAGTCGGTTGGCCTGGTATCTATAAAAAATATAGTTCTTCCTGTAGGGAAATTTGTCTTGTGATGAGATGAGATCTGTTAGTCGTCCCTAGATCCGGAAGTGTTTTATGGTATGTTTGGGCGCATTCTCATGGAAACGATGATCTAATAATGGTAACGCAGTTTCCGTTTGCGTCGACGATAACGTTTGTGATGTCATTAGGCTCGAAGTAATTTGGATTGCGATCATATGCTCCGTTATGTAAGTAGTGTAAAAAAACGCAAAAAACGGCATTCTAGAGTCACTTTTGATGGGGCAGGGACGGGTGTCTGCGGCGCAAAACGTGCAATCTAGAGTTAGCGGCGGAAGACGGGTAGGAACCGGTTCGGCGCGTAAGTCAGCTAACGGGTGACTCATTCGGATAGATGGATAGGTTTAGGAATATTCGATTGTTCATAGGTTATTTTTCTTTTACATATAGGTATTTGCATTTCAATGCTGGGTATACAGTATTGCAACTTCGTTGCATGTCATGTTGAATATATGCATTTTCAATGCTTGTCCTCTGAATGTTTAGGGGTAATGACAAACATACATTTATAAGATAATTTTTATCGATAATAAATCAAACAGTCACATAATAGTTTACATGCAGTATAAAAGGTTGGATCTCTACAAAGTTTCCGCGAGCACGAATATCGATTTCCGGACACGCTCATGATGAATTTTTCAAGCTTGGTATCATTTCTACGTCGTTCGATATTGATCAATTTACACGGGGCATAGATTCAATAAGTTTATTGTTATTTTCTGCGTTTGTTTTTATCAGTACCCATCCGCAATAATTTACTTACTCCTGCAGTAACTCTTTTATTCATTTTTTTCTACTACGAGCTATCGCACACATGGAGAAAGATGCCATATAAACAAATGACTGACACATTTCTTTTAAGGAGAATCACCCAAAAGTATATTAGACTCACTCGTAACAGTCGGATGCTTGATATTGAATTTTAGGCAATGTTCTGTGTTTTTTCCAGTCGTTTATTTCATATGTATATAATATCTAGAGGTAGTTGACGTGTTGATGTTTTTATTTTGGGTTGATGCAGCAGCTTCGTTACGAGAATCTATCTACCCTATAACGCATTATCCAGGTTTGAGCCAGATATATCGGTGTTCCATTGACGAGGTGTTCCAAAAGCGAGAGTAACTGATTTATTGTAAGTAATTATATTGTGTTATGTATACTGAGTGATCGGTTGATTTATGTTGAATTTGTAATGTTTTTTTTTGGAATTTTGAAGAGTTATCTCGTACAGTTATAGAAACTTTTAGGATATTTTAGGTTTGCATCTTCCATGTAGCACACTATTTCTGGGCATAATTGGTCGGTTAGTGCATCATTTCGGTATTTTATATGTATATATAACATTCTGTTACGATTAAGAAGTGGTTACTTTAGTTAAAGAAATGTTAATTTAACCCTGTTTTGGACTGAGTTGCAGAGTAATTTCATCAGATTTTGTATATACTATAGCGTGTTTGTGTAGAAGTATTCTAAGCCATTTACTATAGGTTTCAGAGTATGTTGCTCGCATGTTCTGGTATCATATTTATGTCAGTTGTTTGGTTGGTTAAATGCTTTTTTTTCTCGTTCGTCGCGGATTTTAATGTATGTTTTGGGTATGGTAGAGAATTAATCTTCTCGCTTTGTTATAACTCGAGAGTTTTAGTGTGTCTTTCAGTGTTGTTTGGTCTCTGTACAGTTTACATCTTCGATTCAAGGTATTGGGTATTTAGAACAATATCGGAATATTAGAATATATCACGTTTGTATCTGCAATGTAGATCATTATTTCAATAATAATTTAGTTACAAATTGTATATTTTTAGTTTATAAATATCTTCTTACATCCCGGTACAATGTTTGATGTCGTTATTATAGATATAGAAGAGCCCATTTGTTACAAACTTGGTCTTGCTGTTAGGTTATTGTATATTTATTGTAGGACCATTCTTCTATATTTAAGAGGAGTTAGAGGTGTCGCATAGGCAATAGACCGTTGTGTTTATGCCCATTGGTGTAAGTAGACCGAATTACTATGATGGATATCATTGTGTATTACATTTTTGTGTGAATTAGAGCAGAGTAGAGCATCTTATTTGACTATTTTTTATGGTTTTTGTTGTTGATGTTGTAGGATAATTCCACGATAATCATAGGAATGTATGTTTGTGTTTGTGTTTATGCCTATTTGTCTAAGTAGACCGATTTACTATAATGGATACCATAATGTATTACAATTTTTCGTGTGAATTAGAGCAGAGTGGAGAATTACGTAGTTATTTATTATTGTTGTTGTATGTTTTTTCCACGATAATCCTAGGAATGTATGTTTAAGAGGTGTAAATCCGTACTGCATCTCAGTGGAATTTTCTAATTGATCCATAGCAAGCGTATAGCTAAACGTTTTTAGAAGACGATTTACTGGTTGGTGGGGTCCTGGTGTAGAGGTGGCTTATACTCTTTGGTTGTCATTTGGAGTTTGTCCAAGTTCAACGCGATTTTGTGAGTTCTTGTGGACGTCGACCTTAAGTTCCATGGGTTTGTTAGAGGAGTTATGCGATAGGCTGTTATTTGCTGTCGTGATTTACCTAATACATCAGTAAACAGGAGCGCAGCTTTTCATGACCACACTCTCTTTGAGTCTCATGTCAGCCCCATTCTTGACCACTATACTTGTGTATAGTTTCTTGGCTATGTCCAAGATATGACTTTGCTCGACGTTGTTCAGAGACGATGGGTTTTACAGGTGCATGGTATGTCTGAGGTATTGTACCGTGATTGGGTGTTACCTCTAAATTTGTTACATATCAGTGGTAGATTGCTTAGAAGTGACCTAGTAAAGTATTGTAATGTTCGTTGTTATGTCACAATGGGCTTCAATTTTTTCTACTAGTCATAGCATCAGTTAGGTCTAGGAATTTGTTATAGATTTGCACAGATTTCGTAGTAAAAATAACATTATTCCCATGAACTCAGTGTAAGATATTTCCGGTATATCTGTTATGTTATTAGTGTAAGATCTTAGTCATGAACCAGATCACGTGTGATTTGGTGTAGGATTTATATCACAGGAATATATCTAAATCGGGCATAAATTCGCATAGTTTCATGGAATGTTGGGTATAAAATACGTTTAATTGGATGTAATGATCCAAAATATTGATTGGTTTTACCTCACGATACTTGATTTGGGTCTAGTTCCATGTCGTCTTGGAGAGCTAATCTACCGAATTTGTGTAGAGTGTCAGTGTTTAAATGCTTCAATAAAATAATATACATCTCAATTATGTTATCCGCTCGCATGTCTTTACTAGACGCGTATTCCCGCATGCCTCACTTATATAAATGTTTGTGCTCCGGTTGCAGTTCATACACATAGTAGTTTTTGATCAATTCAGGCTTTGTTATGAGCTTGCGTTCCAATTCAGAATATCTTACTTGTTTGAGCATTCACCAGATCAGCTGTAGCATTTTTTACAATAGCTCTGTAATGATGGCCGTAATCCTAACCCATCCTAACCTATCCTAACCTAATAAACCAAGTGTTAAATATTTTTCCCCGTTTTCATACTTATGTCATGTATTTCTTCGTTGATTTGAGCTTTTTTCTTATCAAATCTGTCCACTTGACTCTGTTGTTTTACCAATCTTTAGCAGAATGTGGGCCTACATATATATATTTTTTCACTTTGTGTGTTAGCTACATGCCCAGTAGTATCGACAAGTTTCAAGTAATGTTAGGTGATCGCTCGTTAGTAGACTAGAGAATTCAAAACGTTTATGTAAGCTTTCCGCATATGTCAGTAATTGTTATGGGTGTTGAAGCGTCAGCAAGTGTTATGTATGGTTTTACTGTTGGAATAAGATTTTTTTGTAGTGTTTGATGTGTTGCTCCTACCATTTCCGTCTATTATAACGAATATTGAATAAATCCATTCTACCATATCTACTACAGATCTGTGATTTAAGGTCCGCAGTCAACGAGATCTAGTATATAAGTCAGGTCTAAGTCATATAATTAGCGAAATATATATCAATGTCCGACAACATAGATCAAAAATCAATTAATGCAAAAAGGGTTACCATACACTGCCAAGTACATCAATACCTAGGCAACCTAACCTAACAGTCATCCTAACCAATAGTTATGTATTTTTATTCAAATTTGATGCGTGTATATGATATTGAAATGTATGAAACCCTCCACTTGGGCTGTATATTTAACATATCATAAGCAGTTTGGATACATTTCTCTAACATGATCCAGCAAATATCATTTTGCAGATGTTTAGATTCCAGAATTTTTTGTCGAAATCTCTGTTACACGTTTGAATGAGACTCAGCACGTAGGATCCAAGTAAACTAATGCACTTCAATTTGTTACACTTTTTGTAATGTGGAACAGTTTCATGCTATATTTGGTTCAAAGAACAGTCATCCCAACCAACTTAACCAATAATTATATATTTTCATTCAAGTTCCATAGCTATATATGATATTTAGTCACTATTTTGTGCGATGTACATATTAAATCCCCTCCACACGGATCTATTTTAGGTAGCTTTTATGCAATGCCATACACCAGGTATACACATATACTTTTACATGCATATACACCGGCCTTAGCGTCACAGTGCCGGCACATGCGTCGACACAATGCATAGATACAGGGGGCATCAGCCTCACTGTGTCGGTACATGTGTCGACACCAAATAAGCATTTACTCACATTTTGGGAAAAAAGGGTTACCATACACTGCCAGATGCATTAATACCTAGGCAACCTAACCTAAACTAACCAACTTAACCAAGAATTATGTGTCATCGTTCGAGTTTTTTCCTGCATACATATGATACTTATTCATTGATTTATGATATATTAATATCAAATCCCTCCACATGGCTCTACATTTTGATCTATCATTTATAGTTTTTATATTCACTTTCAATTTTGATCTAGAAAATTTCATCCATTTTCTTATCAAAATACATCGTTTATTTTGATTGTTATACCTTTTTTCTTATGATTCTTGATTTCTCGCGTTATTCATACCATCAAAACCTAACCTAACCTTATGTACGGTATTCAGTCATTGTTATATACATAGGAAGCCCTCCAAACTACTCTAAATTTCACTTTAATATATAGGTCATTAATTTCGTTGTCACTCTCAACCCATATTAGTTAGCAGAGAGGACCCATTTTCAAACTTAGATGGTTTGAATGTTACAGGTAATTCGTATTATTTTTGATTTGACACAATTCTACATCACTTTAACATGTTGTTCACGCCCATCAAAACCTAACCTAACCTTATGTATGATATTCAGTCATTGATATATACATATGGAGCCCTCCAGACGACTCTAGATATCACTTCAACATGTTATTTATTTCGTTGTCACTCTCGACCCATATTAGTTAGCAGAGAGGTCCCATTTTCAAACTTGGATGGATTGAATGCTACAAGTAATTCAAATTTATATCCAGTTGCAAACAAACGAATACATGGTCGCACACTATGTTTTTTCTTATTTTACTACAATATCTCCACTTCGGCTCTACAACCTTTGACGACTTGCATCTCTGATTCACGTTTTTTTTCCTATAATTTTCACTTTCTTGACGATGACTTCGTTTCAAAATCTGATCGACCCCTGATTTGTATCTTACCAATCTGTAACACATCTAGATCATTCACCTCAAGATTGGTTTCTGGCATCATTTCACGCTTTGAAACATATTCTTCTACTGATTTCGGCAATTCGATGTTACCTCCGACTGACTCGCCGTTTGCAATTCATTACCTAACTTTTGAGTTCAGGATAAAATTAACATTTCATTGAGAATATACAAAGTTTTATTTGTATATATTGACATTTTTTACAGATTTTGCTGGCAACATCAATGACATCTACCTCGTTTTTTTTTAATTTGAAACAGCATGGTTCGTACATCCAGCCATACCCATCATCACTATATTTCAGTTTCCTCTCAAAATCCTTCATATACTCTATCATATATTTGATACGAATACCAAAAGGTATCCCGTTTTCATGAGTACACAAATGTGATGCTTCTTCTTAAACCTTAATTATGGGAAATTTCTCCAATTCAAAGTCATTCTGAGCTTCATGATTGAGAATTTATTTGCATATGATCCAGATTTTCTTATGTTCATAGGTATAATTTGTTTTCCACTACCGCAGCTTTATTACATTCATGATGATTATTTTCCACTTGGATCATATAAAGTTCGATGTTTGCTTTCTTATTTCCCCTAAACTTTGTTACATACGACTGTAACGCGTCGACATTAGTTACCTAAAGCCGACTTCCTTTTTCTGCATCTATATTTGAATGATATCTCCCACTCTTTTGATTCTTGTTATACCCGTTCTGAGATAACTGATATTTTCAACACTAGTCAATATATGTTCGATTCGACTCATATCATCTTCGGAGATTTCTTCTTCGAAGATGGTATGAGTCGGATCGAACATATATTGACTAGTGTTGAAAATATCAGTTATCTCAGAATGGGTCAAACAAGAGTCAAAAGAGTGGGATATAAATATTCATTTATGTTTATTCTATGACGAAACGTGTGTCTCCGCTTGATCTCAACGTAACACTGACTCCATTCTCGGTATGCAGCTAGCTATTATAAGTTGATTACATATTGTTTCTCGCATAACATTAGGCCTGACATTGCTCGCCTAGGTCATCAACTGTGTATGTATGTATGTATGTATGTGTATAGTGCTGTTTACGTATGTGAATGTGTATGTTCAACCGTATGTACGTAATACATAAGTTTAAAAAAAAAGGTATAACAAAAAAATCAAATTTCAATAAGATTTCACATTATCGCGGGATGACACCTTACTTAAATAGCCAAGTTATCACTCAGTATACCGACTTGGCTCTGTCATCCTTCCAAAATGTGAAATCCTTTTAAAATTTTGAATTTTGAATTATTTGTTATACATTTTCCTAAAACTTATGTAACACGTACATACGGTTAAACATACACATTCACATACGTACATAGCCCTACACACATACACAGTTGATGACCTAGGCGAGCAGCGTTAGGCGTAATGTTTTGCGAAAAACAACATGTAATCAATCAACTCGTAATAGCTAGCTGCATAACGAGAATGGAGTCAGTGTTACGTTGAGATCAAGCGGAGGCACACGTTTCGTTATAGAATAACCAGAAATGAAAATTCTTACCCCAAAAATTTGTTTACAAGTGTTGGAAGAAGAAATCTCCGAAGATGATATGAGTCGGATCGAACAAATATTGACTAGTGATGAAAATATCAGTTATCTTAGAATGGGTATAACAAGAATCAAAAGAGTGGGAGATATCATTCATATATGGATGCAGAAAAAAAGGAAGTCGGCTTTGGGTAACTAATGTCGACTCGTTACAGTCGTATGTAACAAAGCTTAGGGGAAATAAGGAAGCAAATCTCGAAATTGGTATGATCTAATTGGAAAATCATCATCATGACTGTAATAAAGCTGAGGAAGTGGAAAACGAATTAAACCTATGAACAGAAGAAAATCCGGATCGCATGCAAAAAAAATCTCAATGATGAAGCTCAGAATGACTTTGAATTAGTGAAATTTCAAATAATTAGGGTTCAGGAAGAAGAAGCAATACATTTGTGGACTCACGGAAACGGGACACCCTTTGGTATTCGCATCAAAGATATGATGGAGTATATGATGGATTTTGAGAGGAAACTGAAATATAGTGATGATGGATATGGTTGGATGTACGAACCATGCCGTTTCGAATCAAAAAACGAGGTAGATGTCATTGAGGTTGCCAGTAAGGTCTGTAAATAATGCCAATAAATACAAATGAAACAATTTAAATCCTCGATGAAATGTTTTTATTATCCTAATATCTAAAGTTAAGTAATGAATTTCAAACGTCGAGTCAGTCGGGGGTAACACTGAATTGTCGAAATCTGTAGAAGAATATGTTTCAAGACGTAAAATGATACCAGAAACCATCACGAGGTAGATGATCTAGATGTATAATAGATTGGTAGGAAATAAATCAGAGTTCGATCCGATCTTGAAACGAAGTCATTGTCAGGAATATGAAAATAATAGGAAAAAAAAGGTGAATCAGAGATGCAAATCGTCAAAGGTTGTAGAGCCCAAGTGGAGATATTAAAGTAAAATAAGAAAAAACATCTTGTGTCCGTTTGTATGAAACTGGATAGAAGTTTGAATTACTTGTAGCATTCAATCCATCCAAGTTATAAAATGGGACCTCTCTGCCAACTAATATTTGTCGAGAGTGACACCGAAATAAGTAACCTATATGGTAAAGTGATATCTAGAGTCGTTTGGAGGGCTTCATATGTATATAACAATGACTGAATACCGTACATAAGGTTAGGTTAGGTTCCGATGGATGTGAATAACATGTAAAAATCATGAATGATATGGAAATAGGTATACCAATAAAAAACAAACGATGTAATTTCCGTATGAAAATAGATGAAATTTGCTAGATCAAAATTGAAAAAGCATATCAAAACTGTAAATAATAGATCAAATGTAGAATCATGTGGAGGAATTTCATATGAATATATCATAAATCAATGAATAAGTATTATATGTATGAAGGAAAAAATCTCGAACGATGACTCATAATTTTTAGTTAAGTTGGATAGGTTAGGTTAGGTTACCTAGGAATTAATGCATCTGGCAGTGTATGGTAACCCTTTTTTTCCAAAATGTGTGTAAATGCCTACATGGTGTCGACACATGTGCCGACACAGTGAGGCTGATACCCCCTGTATATATGCATTGTGTCGACACGTATGCTGACCCAGTGAGGCTAACGACCCTATATATATGCATTGTGTCGATACATGTGCCGACACTGTGACGCTAACGCCCCTGTATAAGCATGTAAAAGTATAGGTGTATATCTGGTGTGTGACATTAAAAAACTACGTAAAACAGAGCCGTGTGGAGGGGATTTGATATAAACATCGCACAAAATATAGACTAAATATCATACATAACCATTAAAATTGAAGGAAAATATATAATTATTGGTTAAGTTGATTATGATGACTAGATCTTCCAACTTAATATCGCGTTTCATTTGTATTTATTTATAGACCTTACTGGCAACCTTACTGGCAACCTCAATAACATCTCCCTCGTTTTTTGATTTGAAACGGCATGGTTCGTACATCCAACCATATCCATCATCACTATATTTCAGTTTCCTCTCAAAATCCATCATATACTCCATCATATCTTTGATGCGAATACCAAAGGGGAATACCAACTGGATTACGTACATATGGTTGAACATACACATTGACTTGATCTTTGAACCTAATATCGCATGAAATTGTTCCACATTAAAAAAGTGTAATTAAAAAAAACAAGGGAGTTCATTCTAAAGAGGTAGAAATGCCTCAGATGTTAACCGGTCCTGTATATGCCTACAAAATGTGTGTGTGTATGTATACATCAGGCCGGTATCAACAGTGTATACGCCGTACATTATATCGGTATATGCTGACATATACCGGCATCAACCGTGTATACGCCATACATTATATCAGCATTTGCCGACATAAGCCGACATCAGCCGTGTATACGTTCTACATTATATCGGCGTATGCCGACATATGCCGGTAAATGCCGCATCAACCGTGTATACGCCATACATTATATCGGCATATACCGACATATGACGGCATATGCCGCCATCAACCGTGTATACGGCATACATTATATCGGCATATGCCGATATATGCCGGCATCAACTGTGTAACGCCATACATTATATCGGCATTTGCCGACATATATTCATTGATATTTGATCCATGTTGTCGTACATTGATATATATTTCGCTAATTATGATACCTTAGACACGGTTTATATCCTAGATTTTGTTGACTGTGGACCTTACATAACAGATTTGTTGTAGATATGCTAGAGTGGATTTATTCAATATTCGTTATGATGGACGAAAATGGTAGGTGCAACACATCCAACACTACAAAAAAATCTTATTCCAACAGTGAAACCATACATATAACTTTCTAACTCATTAACACCCTTAACAATCACTGACATATGCGGGAAGCTTACATAAGCGTTTTAAACTCTGCAGTCTACTGACGAGCGATCACCTATCATTACTTGAAAGTAGTCAACATTACTGGACTTGTAACGAACAAAGTAAAAATATATGTATATATA
>SDVV010017694.1:0-13931 GCA_016164225.1 Gammarus roeselii
ATATATAATCCTAACTTTGTTTCGTTGTCCACATAAAAAAACGCATCTGAAAATACGTGAACTTATCTGCAATTCCTATCTGAATCTAAGCGGATGGATTTAATCAAATAATATCGATTGTGGTATAAAATACAACGTATAAACTATTGTCGACACTTATAAAGAGAAAGATGTCAAAATCTACGTATTATAACGATCGAGCAACAATATCCTATGCCTACGGTAACTACATCGATTACGAATACCATACATAATATAAGGTTTGAGTATCAAATACCATTGAAAAAACAACCGGCCTACGAAACCTAATAAAACGATATAAAAGTATCCTATTCAAAATGAGTCCAAGACCGACAGCCCTGCTTATATGTACCATACCATAATTTCTTTCATAACTTCATCAACTACGAATATCCCAAATAAATCAGGTATAAGAAATGAAAATCATTGAATCAAAATAAAATGAAATCCAAGTATCTTATTCAAACGTGTCCTACACTAACAAAAATGCTAATATGTACCATCCATCATTATTTGCAACTAACCAAATCAAAAAAACCTAATACAATTATGCTTTCCGTTTGCAATACGTAGTAACAAACCGTCAAAAATTCGTAATGAGAGGAGCACATCTCGAGATAAGCTCTCTGTATGTCATTAACAGCTAGAGGTCTGTCTTGACCACCCACCTCCCCTATCCTCCTCCCCTATCTACCTTGGCGTTCCCGCAGAGCCTTAAGTAATTAAATTGACCACACGAGTAATTGTCTTGACCTATAAACCTAATAACTACAATGTCTGAGTTACAGAGGGACTATGTCGGACACAGTGTAGTTAGATACATCCTAACTATAACATTGTCCCAGGGCTGTTCTTGCACACCCAAAAAGTAATTAAATTAGCTACAAAAGTAATTGAATCGCCTTACTAGTACTAATAAATACAATGCCCGAGTTCCATGGGGACTAAGTCGGACACACAATGTAATTAGATACATCCCATCCATCACATTGTACCGTGGTCACTCTTGTACCTATATACTCTACTCATAATAGTCCATTTCCTTTTCCTCCGTAAGTTTGAAGATGAAGCTGCTTTGTACTGCTTCAAGTTTATCCTGATCTTTCCTTTTATGTGGGAGCCAGAGGGGAGAGCAATAGTCAATAAGTGGTTGGATTAATCGTTTCCAATGAGTCAACATTGTCCTTTCATCACTCGCTAGAAAGCTTCTCATGTCCCAGGAACAGCTATCTGCCACTGGCATCAACCTTTGCAATTTGTTTATGGAATACAAAATTGTTTTGCATTAGTATGCCTAAATCACGCAGGCTTTCTTATTCTTCAATAGCTGCGTTATTGTTGGAACGACTTAAAGACTCTGTTTATATGTCAGATTTTTTTTCATTTGCACATTGTTTCCGCCAGCCTACGTGAAGATTTCTTTCAGATCAGTTTGAACAATTACTACATCTCTCAAATTCTTGACAATGGGTAACCCTCTGGTATCATCGGCAAAGCGGGAGACTGATGTATGTGGACAGTTCTTACTTAAATCATTAGTTATTACTTTGAACAGCAGATTGGCCTAGCACAGTGCCTTGTGGAACGCCACTTAGGTCTTCCTTGTTGTACCGAGGTTTTTCCATTTACTACCACACTCTGAGTTCCGACTTTTAGAAAGGTTTCATATATACTGTAATCTACCTTCTTAAAGGTCTTAGTAAAAACGAGATAAATCTCATCCACATTTATTCCATTGCACAATTAATGTATTATTTCGTTATAGTGCTCCAGAAGTTGGGCCAATATCAAATATCGTACGTCCTATTTGATACTCGTCCCTTTTCTATAAAATGGTGGCAAAATCGATCATTGTCTCAGGAAATCTTCGATAATTGGAGTGTAGATTTTATTTCAACTGATGAACTCGCAATGACTAAAAGGGTAAAGGCATTCATGAAATACCTTTCTAAAGGACCGAAAACTTCGTGAACAATCATCAGTGGGTGCCCCTGGGCACCAGGTTACCACATAACAACATAAAATACAATAATGCGATTTTTAGGAAGGTTGAGTTTTGCCCGGGTTAAGAGAAGAGTGTGGAGGTGTGGTTGCTCATTCACTAGCTTGAGGAAGATTGAAAAAGGAATTTAGATGAAGGGAATCCGAGAGTGGGAGGTGAGATGGAGTTAATGAAGATGAGTCAATGAAATGTAACAAGTAGAAAAAAGTCACTGGGTTTCAAGACAATAATGTCAATGTGTGAGGACCAGGCCTGGGAAAAACTAAAAATGGAAACGAGTTATGTGGGTGTGGACTTGAGAGCTACGCTGTTATCCACTCATATAACGGGTTACAGCTTTGCTGCCACCTGATAGCCTGTTTTTATCCACTACGTTTATGGGCTGGCCTTTGACTTTATAAGATACCGGCCAGAATGTCTCACTCAGTGTCAGGTAGGCTCGAACCCACAACCTTAGGCTTTCAATGGAAGTCTTTAGAGAGGAGAGGCCGACACGCTACTCAATGGGCCACCAAACTGGTAGGAGAGAGTGGAAGATATATGTCCTTGTGTTAATGGAGGGTGGTTGACTATGGAGGGTGGTTGACTATATCAAAGATTCTATCATTATTGATGTGAAAGGTGATGCGCAAATCTCTGTTCTAGATGCAAAGAATGTTACGAACAATGCAAATGAAGAGGTGCATGGGGCGTTGGAGGCTAAGAAAACCGGGAAAGCGCAGAAATTGGATGACGTTGCTGTCGAGTCCGTATGGCAAGTGGAGTTACCGTAAACAAATAGCTAGTGAGGCTGTTGAATATGCTGTTTTCGAGTGAGGTGCAGATTGATTGCTAGCATTATTACGATGTGTGATGGTAAAGGAGATTAATATGAATGAAGAACTTTGAGAAGTATCTGTGTATTGTATGTGGTGGGTAAATTACACGAGAGGGTGCTGACTAAGAGAAAGAGAGTTAACGGTTCAATACAAGCCACCAACTTGACACACACCGGCAGGAGCGTTGATGACGCCCTATAACCTACGGAAACGACATGCAGTCGCCGAGTCCATAAAAATGTACTACAATCCACCGAAACGATACGAACTCATAAAGGCATTAGCTACGCTACGCCCCGATCATGCGACTGCAAGCTCAACTGCTTCCAAAGTAAAAAGTGCGGGTGCGCAATAAAGGGACTTGCCTGCCGCGTGATCTGCTCAGTAGGTCACGTTTGCGCCAACCAAGCTGGTGGTCACGACGATGATATTGGTCCAGTGTTGCCCAGTCTCAGCAGGCGGAGTGCAGTCAACATGTTCCACTGATCAGGTCATCTGACTCCTACACCTTCACACGCATCTTCCTACATATAGTTTTCCCCTACACTGCCTCATAAGACTGTTGTACAAACTCAAGTATAATTAGAACAGCGCGAGCCTTCCGTCACACTGCTTCCCGCATCTTCTATGCCCACTCTCACACCACACTCGGAACCCTAGGTGACTGCAGGTCAAGCCCAGGCAGTAATCCTATCAACCTCAATTGTTGGTCCATCCCTTCACTCTCTTACTGCTGCCCCTCTTCCTAAAGGGACGTCACTAATCCCATGAACTACGTGATCCTCAGAGGTGGGGACTTCAGGCGGGGGAGCAGAAATGGAAATGATGTTAGAAACATTTTCTGTTATGTCATTGAAGCAGTAATCGTTTAACCAAGGACACGGGATTATTTATAATCGTAAGGTTTATTGTTTGACTTCTATTCCTATTGTCTACTATCATGGGAGTAGTTTTTCCAATATTCAGGGACAATCTATTTGAGCATAACTACAGGTCGAAGGATGCTAGTTCTCTATTAACCGCAGTTAACAAATCAGGCAGGCTATCACCATGAACTTCGGCTGTCGTGTCATCAGCAAAATGAATAAATCTAAGTTCAGGTGAGCAGGCCGCCATATCTTTTATGTAGAGCAGGAACAAAAAAGGACCAAGGACAGACCGCTGAGATACGCCAGTTCTTAGAGTCACTATCCTAAACAAACTGAGTACTATCGAAGAGATAAGACTTAAACCATTCCAACGATTTGCCACGAATACCTAAATTGTACAGTTGTTTGATTTATATGCAATGATTTGCAGTGTCAAATGCTTTACTAAAATCTAAAAAGACTTTCCGAAGATTATTTTCTATTGTTTAGGGTGTTCAGTCCAAACTCGACGAATTCCAAGATAGCATCTACCGTTTAACGGTCTCTCTGAAAGCCAAACTGATCCTTGGAAATAATACTGAATCGACAACAATAATATTTTAGTCGAAAATTTCCTTTAAAAATTTAATGTTGTAATTGGTCGGTAATTGAAAACATCTTCACGCCTACCAGATATACAAACGGAAATAACTCTACCCTACTTAAAAATCACAGGAGAAACTCCAGTTGAGAAGGATTGGTTAGAAAGACTAGATATCGCAGGGACAACAATGTGCGCAATAGATTTGAAAATGAACCTTGGAATAGTAAATATGCGAGATTCCTTACTTCTGAACGAGTTTATAACCGATTTAATTTCACTTGGGTCCGTAGGTAAACAAACAAAGAACTTGCAAATCGCTGGGACGTAATCGATAGGGTCACAATTCACTGTGGGAATATTTGAATCCAACTTCCCAGCTATCGAGGTGAAATACTCATTTAAAATAATTTGCCACGTCGTCACCTGAATTTATAGTTTACCCGTTGATGTTCAGGGAAATGTTAGACAAGTGTGGAACACCAGGCCGCTAAATTGAATGAATGTGACTCCAAGTTTCCCAAGAATCACCAATATACGAGTTAAACTTATTCATGAACTGATTATTCTGATTATTCGTGGTTACTGCGAGACAACTGAAACAGACTGTGTTTGTGTCGCGCGCTCCGCAGCAATGCATCCGTCAGCCATGAACATGAGAGTCTCCTATCAGCAATAGATTTTTCTTTGATAGGGAAGTGGTAATCATACAATTTAAAATTATTGTCACAAAATGTTTGGAATCGAAGGTTTGAGTCCAGTCCAACAAAGAGATAAAAGCTCTCTAGAAATTTACAAACATCTCCCCTGAAGTGTTCAATTCTCAATGCACCGTGGACACGAAATTTGACAGAGGAAGGAGGGACAAAGTTACCGTGTTACACAAGGAATCGCAATAAAAGTTGTGAAGTGATAAGACACACCGGTTTTAATGACATCTGCTATCAACTCTGTAAGCGAATTTATCCAGATGTGGTCAGTTATAGTAGCAGAGTTATTAGCCCTTTGAGTTGGCTCAATCATACAAGGAAGGAAGTGAGCCAGTGATAGCTCATTTAAAAAACTCTCATTACCATCAATGACATGAGGCGATCTTATATTTATCTTAAAGACTGTTTATTCGTAAAATCACGACAGTTTATAAAGGGTGGGGGGGGATGTCCCAAACAGGAAGCAGTAGGAGGTCAGTAGACACCTATGACACTCCTTTCATGGAAACTACACAAGTTTCCATGGAAGGAGTGTTAGTGGTGAGGTGAGGCACTGCAACTGCGCGTAGACTCGACTTTACCTGGACAGTCACCTCTCCACCCCGCCTATCGGGGCGCAGAAAGTGGTGGGCGCTATACCCCGGCACCGCCAGTCACGCTGGGTAGTCATCAAGCCAAGTCTCTGTTAAGATTATCACATCAATGATTGAGTTCAAACACTTAAGGAATTCGAGGAACTCATCTAAGTTTTTAGTAGCAGATCGAACATATGCATTGAAAACAACTAGGCTATTACCTATAAAAACATTAGAGTTGTAGGTAGATATATCGTAGTATGAGCAGCTTCGATGTACATTGAAATAGTTAATGTCGGAGTCGGCACCATTTAAGACAGCCATGAGAACGAGTTAAAAAAAAAATTGTGCTCTACTTCCTTGGAATACTAGACTTTTTACTTCTTAATGAATGATAGTGCTAGATCCAACCAATTGTTTTGCAAATTGTGCGTTAGTCAACTCCATGATTACTGAGGGCAATTCAAACATGGTATTGGTGATACTGGTAATGGAGGCAGGGTCAGCTATTGAGCCATCACTCCTCATCACAGCAGCTCTGCCAGCATCACCGGCTCATTGGTCGATGGGGACCCTGCAGACTCCGCATCAGTTTCAACGTGGCAACCATCGTGTTGCACCTCCGCAGATACCTCCTCTTTTTACTCGTGGAACACAGACACAGAAGGTGGTACAAGACCATCCAAATTATTAGATGACAAATTGTTTACACGGAACCAATGTTTCATCGAATTTTCAAATGATCCCGGAACTTCCTGGGTTTTCAGCATAGCAAGTACAATACATGTGTAGGATTTCACTAGCACACAGCTGTGTGGAACACCCGGTCCCTTGGAGAAGGAAGGTGTGCTAGATCAGGAGGAGCTCGGAATGTTGAGTCTCTTGGCTTTCAGAGTGGATTTTCGAACAGGGCAACCCATAGGCATAGAATGATGGTCTCTGTTACAATTTACACATTTTTTCTATCAATGATGAACAATCATTCCAGACGAAATCATTAAAAGAATACAGAGGACACACGATAAATGTCATATCTTTTGGGCAAGCTGCAGTGTGTGAGGTGATCTTCAATCATGTAACAACGGTAGCTTGTCAGGATGGGAAAAATACTGTTCCGTATCAACACTGGAACCAAGGAACAAAGAGATTGAACAAGCATACACCACTGGATATACTTTTATTTGCCATTTCGGCTGACTCGAAATAATTTTTACTGTGTTCAAGTTGAGAAAATTTATTACCTTCTTAACTTTGGACAAACGGGTCCTCTGTTCAATTTCTTTTCCGACGATAGATGATTCATTGTCATATATATGACCGTATAACCGCCTTAAAATGACAGTTCGTTTTGCCTCCAGCTCTTGAGGCATCAAAGGATTCGAAACCACTGCTCGAGAGAGCATTGAATCTTCACTGAAAAGCGCGTCTGCATCAGTAGTGCTAGCACAGTTAACGATGAACCCATCAGTCGCACGGAAAAAAAATCTCAAAAGCTTTTCCCTGGCAGTTGAAGAATTGTCACGGGCCTTCATTTTCCATTTGACTAACTCCCCCATGGAAACATTTATATCGCGTTCGAAAAAAATTGCATCAGCAAAACGTATTGAACGGAAGTCAGATCAATCAATCAATAACAGGGTCAGGAAGACGTCAGGCCCCGGCCATAGGTGACGACTCCAACAACACGCTCTCAGCACGGCATCGCTTCAGGTTCTCTTATTCCGTCCAAAGGTTGCGGCATACCTGCACTCTATGTTGTTGCCTATTCCCAATCGCGAATGATTACATTGCTATTCAACGCAAACGTTGCATTAAAAATAGGTTATTTTTAATACACTTTCTGTGGATAACAATGCTATTTTCGACAAAGCTGTTTCCAATCCATTTCTGCATACCCTTTGGCCACTGTAAGTACCTCGATAGTAAAATGCCTATGCATAACAATACCAACAAGAGATCATAACGAAAAAAAATAAACTAGCAGTGTTACATTTTGAATTAGTTCGCTCATCATCATTCGTTTGCTTGCCATTTCCTTATCATTGGGCTCAGGGTTTTCAAAACATCCCTATTCAGGCTACGGAAATCACTCTTCGTGTTTCATTACCCGAATAAAAAAGAAGGCAAGGCTGATGAGACGCTGATGTATACTGTGACAAAGAAACTTGCCATCCAGTGGAATGCGTTATTGTATCCAACCATATCGAAGGCGATTACACGTCAATTAAACAAGATATTGGAAGCAGTAGCCTGATCTCAACAAACGGATATAAATTAGATCTTTCAATTGATGCTCAGTTGATTGATATCAGAATGAAATTAATGCGTACAAAAACAAGTCACCCGCTTCACCTCTTTTCATTTTTCTCTATATTTTCATGGGATATTGGGATATCATTATCAATTGTGAACAAAATGTAGTTTGATTTGGTCATTATCAACAATTTTAATATTACTATTTCCTAATTTCTTAATTTGTATATTCATATATTCTCAAATAATCCCGGTATTAAACTGACCAATTTATATCCGTCTCTCATCACGCTCGGCATCATGTTCGCATTCATTAGGACTCAGTTTTAAAGTGGATTGGGGCAAAGTAATCGAATCATAGGGGTTGCCGTAACTAAATCGAAGACAGTGCTCCTTTTGGGTCAGTGCTGGGTCGGTGCCTGCTAATTTTACGTAGTCCCGGTTCGCAACCGTGATGATATTTTTGTTGCTGTATTGAGCCCTGTGGCAGGGAATTAGAAAGCTGCTACTGTAACCCTTACGTGTAGTAAACTGTGACTAGTAGGGAACGACCTACGGCAGTGGATTACATTGTTGCTACCGTAACCCCTTGCGTGACATAAGAGGCTACTAATAAGTGTGGAGCGAGGGGGCTACCGTGCCGGGGAGTAGAGGATCACATCTCTCCGAACCTTATTGTTAGGGCCACTGAATGTGCGTGGACGTAGTACGAATAAAGCAAAGAGGAGAGAGATCGGTGAGAAGTTTGTGAGGAGGAAGTTTTATATGTTGGTGCAGAGTGAGACGAAGTTGAAAGAAAGCGGCGAATGGAGGTGGGTGGGCGAAAGTTAACTTGGGTATAGAAAGATAGGCCCTTGTAAGTGTTTACGAACCTGGTACCGAGAGGATTGAGGAGTAGAGGAAACAACCTAACGTAAATGTACAGGTTAATTTAGATGGGAGAATTGGGGATGTAGTGGTGGTGAACGTGGTAGGGAGGTATGTTTTTTCTGGAAGAAAGGGCAGTAGAGAGAGCATGATATGTTTTTGCATGGTGCAGGAACTGGTGGTTGGGAAAAGCTGGTGCCAGAAGCGAGATGCCCACAAGTGCACAGGAGTAAGGATGGCGCAAGGTGCAGTGGGGAAGAGAGCGCTGATAGATTTTGGGCTGATTTCGGGGAGAGTGGTGGGTGGAAGGCTGTTGGTTGTGCAGGTTGTGAAAGAGGAGGGCTTACTAGTGTCTGACCATCTACTGGTGGGAGAAAGCTTATGATTAGAGCATTAGTGGTAGAAAAACAAAAGAGTGAGAAGAGGAAGAAGGGTAATGAAGGTGATTGAACTGAATGGAGAAAGCAGTGCTGAGGAGTTCCTGCAGGCGTTGAGGGAGGTATGTGACTGCGTGAGAGAGCATGGCCTGAGAAATGTTGAGGAAGAAAGGCAGACGTTGTGAAATTTGTTGTTGAGATGTGCGAAAATTGTGTGTGGTGCGTACTGTACCGTTTTGGGTGGGTGCAGAAGGAAGCACTGCGAGTAACAGAACGAAGAGGTCAACCCCTCGGTGGCAGAGAAGAGAAGGTCCTTTGGGATGTGGATGCAAGTGAGGTCACTGGAGGCCGATGAAAACTATAGAGATAAAAAAAAGAGGAGAAGCGGGTGGTGAGTAGAGTGGAGAGGGACGCTGATGCCAGGTGGGCAGACGGTTAAGACAGAATTGTAAGGGGAACAAAAGAGATGTTCTGAAACGAGGTGAAGATGGTGAGCATGAGAGAGACCGGGAAGGAGGAGATGGCGAACGACGTAAACGTAATTTGATGAGAAATATGGGTTGAGTATTTCGATGAGTTGTTGGATGTTAAGGATGTCAGAGAGGCCGACACTCTTGCTGTGAGTGGTGCTGCACGGATGGCAGTTTTTTGGAGAGATGTCGCGGACATTAGGTACTAAGGAAAAGGTGCATCAGGCGGTAGGGGTGGAGTGGTCAGGGAGGTGAACGCGAAAGCAATAGATAGGTGTTTAATGGTTTTGGGAGTTGATGGGTGGAGTTGGCATTTGAGCTAGTTACTGTTTGAGGATGATACGGTTCTGGTTGCGGATTCAGAGGAGTAGCTGTGTAGGCTGGTATCGGAGTTTGGTAGTGTGCGAGTGGAGGAGGCTTCGAATGAACATGGGTAAAAGTACAGTGATGAGATGTTCGAGGAACTTTGATGCGAGCAGAATTAGTGTCATCCTAAGTGGAGAGGTTTTTGCTGGAAGGATGTTTGTGTAAGTACCTGGCGTCTCATGTGCAGAAGACTGTTCGAGTTGAAACGGAGGTAAAGTTACGAGTGAAGAAAGGGTGTGAAGTGTTGTATGCACTAAAAAGTGTTTTGAGCTCTAGAACGTTTGGCATATCAGCAAAGATAGGGTTGGATTAGGGGTTAGTTATCACGTCTGGGCTTAACGGAGCTGAAACTTGGGGGTGAGAGCAGAAGAGCGAAGCTTGCATGTTTTCGAGATGAAACGTTTGAGGGGCATGAATGGAGTGACACTGACAGATAGTATCAATAACGACCCTCCTCGAATTAGGAAGGCAATAGTGAAAAAGTTGGAGTACAGAGTAGATTCACGTGTTCTGAGATGGCTCGGGCACACGGTGAGGCTTGATGATGGGAGATGATGAAAGAGGGGTGAAAGCAAAAATGAGTGGACCTAGGCTAAGAGGTTGACCGAATTTTGAGTGAATGGATGGCGTGAACCAGGCGTTAAAAAGCAGAGACCCAAGTGTGGATGAGTTTTGATGTTACCCTGATGTGCGAACCCGCCCTTGGCGTCTCGTTGAGAAACAAGAGGGCGGATGGTGAGGGAGAGCCTGGTTACTATAAGGGAGCAGGAGTAAACCAGTTACACTGTCATGCCCTGATGGTGAAAGTAATCTCTGACCAGTCTTCTGACCCGAAATGTGCACTGAAGGGTTTCATGGCCGGATCTGTTAGCGTCAGATGGCTTCGTTTGTGCGCGTGTGAGTGTATGAGAGGAGTGCGAGGTGCACCTTGCCGTCGGCCACCGCCCATTCTGAGAGATTCGACCCAATGGCCGATCTGTTTCTGTATATTGGTTCTCGGCAGTCTGCTTGGCCACTACTGACTTAGGGCTGGGGCTGCATTCTGGCCATTTCCTTGCTATGGGCTAGTGCAGGCCCTCGCCAGTAGCCACCATTATAATTATTATTAGCTCAATTGACCGATTAATGATGGGAGGGAGGGAGAGGGACGTCCAGATTTTTTGGGTTTTCAAACCATCCCAGATTATGACGAACATCATCCAAAATGTGAATGTCCTCGCAAGAATTTAAGTACTGGTTTTCTTAGCGAAACCAATTCCATCGTTTTGTTAGTTAAAAAAAGCTTCCTCATGTATTCCGGAAATACTGCACTAGATTTTGTTGGGGTCCTTGAGGCTACACTGAGTAACCGTGATTTGGCTAATTGCGATCAACAATTAAATAACAGTCGTATCACGATACGACCAATGAGCTCGCGAGGTATGTCCTGTTTTATTTTGGATTTTTGGTCAATCATCATGTTGTATCTTAACTTCGCTGAAACCATGGGGGAATTTCTTAAGAACTAACCCAGAAAGCAGAAATTACCCTACCCTCAAGTGTTTGGCTAAAAAATGTAGAATAAAACCAAGCGCTGCGTCGTTTGCATTCATGGCATTCTTGATTTAAGCCGATGTATTGAACCGATGAAATGAAATAAACAACGAAGGTATCAACGCATAGGCAAATCAGATCATGTCTCAGTCATGCTAACAATCAAAGTTCTTTCGTAACCAATTGTTCGTCATCTCTTAAGACTTTAACACTTGACAACCCCTCCAGTGTAGTGCGGTCAGAGTCTCCACTTGGTTAGAGTCCCGAGAACATGAGATTGGGACATCAAAGTGTGGTAACGTATTGTAGTGAGTAGTCTACATTATTGTACGATGACAAAGATGTGGATGGACAACATGAATTGTACAGAAAATATGAATACAGTATAGGGTTGGGAAATTGGAAAGCACTGACATATTGTAAAGATGGGTCTAAACCATTGTATTAATAATGAAGGGGTGAATAGGCGACATAAGTTATACAAAAAAGTTATACATAAAATACATACCAAACAACTTAATATACAATATACACACTTCAAGACCGCTAGATAATGATTAAATGATTGACAATCCGAAATAATACAATGATGGAGGGTCTGAACCATTGTATCAATAATGAAGGGGTGAATAGGCGACATAAGTTATATAAAAAAGTTACACATAAAATACATATCAAAGGAAAAATACACGTCAAGACCGCTAGGAAATGATTAGATGATTGACAATCAGAAATAATACAATGCTGGAGTACACAAGTTGGATGAATATACTTCTGTTATAGAAGACAAGCAAAATGTTAGCTTATAAGGCAATGATTGTATCATCAAAAATGGTACGGTAATTTCTAGAAATAAATCACTGAATTATATTAAAATCGAGTAACCTTTGTCAAGTTAGAAACTGCCTATCGTTCCTCGAAAAAACTGAGTTTGTATTTTAATTATACTTAAACGACTGGAACATTTAAAGCATAGAAATAGACAAAACGCTAGTTAACACTAATGGTAATTGGCAAAGACAATTGTAATCGGAAGCAACTTAGGAAACATATGTATCGTCTGAGTAAAAACGATTAGATGGTGTCTCGATGTTGAGAGTTATGGTGGTGGTGGTTGGTGGTGGTGGTCGCTCATGAACAGAAATGCCTTTTCTGCTTACTGGTATTATGCATTTAGCTTGTGTTTGTGGGCAAAGTTACCGTTTTGAATTGATTGGTCAACGGATGTACATTAAAACTATTCATGAAGGACTTGTTGGATTCAAGATTCTTGAGGCTTGTTGGGAGTTTGTTCCAAGAGTTTGGTCCAGTGATCGAAAAAGCTCGACAGGTAGCTTCTGTTTTCCTGTGTTCAACGTGCAGACGTAGGATGCTCGTTTCATTCAATGTGATTTTGGCCTTGGCTTTGTTGACTGTTGCTCTTTGTTCAAGGCCCAGTAGATTTCAAACACGAGTTGGGACCGAAAAACCTTGATGGCATCCTAAGAGTGTTGGAGCATCCGTTGTGCATGGTGGCTCTCATCTGCTATTCATATTCCAGCATTGCAATGTTTAAAACATCACGTCCTGTCATCAACAGTGATTGATCAGTCTCGTCGTCAGTACTATAATTGTGTTGAGGACGGACGACCTGAGCACGGGAACATTTGAGATGAATTTTTAATTACAGAAACTATACAGAGCAGGTTGAGGCCGTAGGAGTGAAATTTGATGACTGATACTATCACTTAAATCCCTACACAACAGACCAAAGGTCGTACGAGACACTTACATTTCGGGTATACACGTGTAGATGCACGGGCTGTTCTTTCCAAACCTTGTGCCGAGTATCCAATGGTCGCTTGATGGCTCTGTTATCTCCGTTGGACCTTCCGTGGTAAATTTGTTACCACACTGATCCAGTACAAGTTAATTTGCATGCTATTCAGTCTAACATAGAGCGTTGGGTGAGGGCTTATTTCATAAACCTTTTATAATATTGTATAGATCGTCGTACTTTCTCTCGCGACAATGCACGGATACATGCAAGGAGTACGTTGAGGAGGACACAACAGGGCTTATAAAGCCGTCATCTAATGATAAAGCACGGATACGTGGAAGGGAGGGCAATTTAATGTGAGCACAACAGGCATGAGAACACCTTTCCTTGGGACACGGGATTGTTGAGGAACCAACGACGCTCCAGGACATGGATCTTGCTTCAGGAGTTCATATCTTTGTTTGAATTCAATGTAGGCGTTCAGGCATGCAATGCGGAGATTACAATAAAAGTATGATTTCATTGATTTCACGCACATTCAACATCTTGTGCGGTGTCATAATCACTTTGTTAACTGTCAACGGCAAGTTTTTAATGTTACATGAGTAGCGGTTGATAATCACGTCTCCACTTGGTTTTTATCAACCCTAGTTATAACAGAAAATATCCCATTATATATTCATCTACACGCATTCTTTGTTTTGAAGTCATTTGCCACTTCCCTCCACATC
>SDVV010017695.1:0-13931 GCA_016164225.1 Gammarus roeselii
GGGGTAAATGCTGTATATGTGTGACAGAATGGTGAGATATAAATCAGAGTCCGATGAGAAAATATTCAGTCGATATTGGGATTCTGTTGTGGAAGGATGGGTTATAGCTTGAGTCCTCGATTGTTCGAAAGAAATGGGGTGATGCGGGCTTGTAAGTTGTGTCAGAAAGAAATAAAATTGAATAAACATAAATCGACGAGTAACGTGTGGAGACATTTGAAACGCTGTCATCGTGAAGAGTTTGAAAAAATTATTGGAATGAAAAAAAAACGGATCAACTGTGCAAAATCGTCAAAGGATTAAGTGTCAGGAGATTATGAAGACAAATGTGTTAGACCGAGTATGAAATGAAGAGGCCGATTGTACGATGGAAACATAAAAACCGTCTAAGATTGAGAAAATCTGCCCCTCTCAGCTAACTAATATGGGTCGATAGTGACCACGGAGTAGAAAGAATGAGGTGTCAAAACTGCAAAGAATGTATCAAATGTAGAGACAAGTGGAGAAATGTATTATGCAATGACTGAAAACCGTACATAAGATTGGTTAGGTTAGGTTAGGATAGGTAAGGTTGGGACTGTATCAATGTATCCGGGAGTGTATGGCAACCCTTTTACACAAAAATGTGTGTAAATGCCCACATGGTAACTCATACATGTAGCAATGCAGTGACGGTAACGATCCTGTATGTACAAATTGGAGTCATATCTGTACTCTTCAGATGGCGATTCGCTTTCGGGGAAGAAAAATGCCGCCCAGTTTGATGTGGAAATATTTTAACAGGAATGAAAAGACGGGGGCATGTGTTATTTGCAGTGCAGAGATAAAATTAAGCAAATCAGGCTCCACATTCGGGCTTTGGCAACATCTGAAAGGACAGCATTATCTTGAATGTGCTAATCTTGAAAATGAACGAGGAAATATGACCTCAAAGGATGCTATGGGCGTATTGATAGAACATAATAATAATCCGGACTTGGGTCTCCAATCTAATGAGAAAGATAGTGCTCAAAATGGTGCGAGCGTAATAGAAAGTATGGTGCCACTAACACTCGGGCTATGAATGTATGAAGATTGGGTGAAAATGGCTAAATCAATATGGTGGGAGGAAGACCGCAAGCCATAACCAAAATTGAAAATAAGGAAAATAAGGGATATAATGTGGGATTCTCTCAGTGGAATGGATATCAGTGACAGTGATATCGAGGATATGTCATGAGAAGAAAAAATCAACAAACGTTGAAGAAAACCGAAATATTAAATGGGGTAATGAAAGGGTGACAAGTGTTGCATACACTTCTCCCAAAGGTCGACGATTACCTACAATGTGTTCTAAGGGCGTTAATCTAGAACACCAATAGATCAGAGGAAAAAATCACACCCAGATGATAAATCCTACACCGATAAGACGAGTTGACAGCTTCAGGTGAGGAATAAATATACGTCATTGATAAGGAAGCCACAGACTGTTACTTGTACCAAGGATCAATATAACACAAGAGAGCGAGGTCGAAGTCATTATTTATGTTTCGTCAAGATGCTCACATCGAATTTTTGGTGTGAAAATAATATATTTTCTTAAAAATGATATCCCATGTATATTTATGCATATATAAATGTGTCAAAATCTATTTTCAATAAAAATAATAAATCTAATATATCTTTATTTGCAATATCCTAAATTTAACACGTTTGAATTAGCATTGAAATGCACTAAAACGCCTCTTGCCCAACGTTGAAAATGTGATAGATATTAAGCTAATTGAAGTTGTACCCAGCACCCTAAGCTATCGTAGGTAAAATATCTTCTTAGGTGAAGGGGAGCCAAGCCGTAAATGGTCTAGGACCCCACCATTCAGTAAATCGTCTACTAAATGTTAAACAATTTGCAGGCTCAATGCCGAAAAAAAAAATCCATAAAGATGCATAATGGACTTGCACCTCTTAAACATACATTCCTCCAAAATATCTGACATTTAACTCTGAGATCATGAGAATAACGCTATTTGTTACTACGATACCATTCAAATCTATAACAAATTTCTAGACCTAATCCAGTCACGTATAATACTTCAAACATATCTTGCATCTGATTCACCAGCTAATGAGGTCACATGGGAACAGTACTGGGATAAATAAGTAGAGGTATAGTCAGAAATAGGACATTTCGTATGAAATGATGAAAGCACCTCTATCTTCGCAGGTTTTATCCTCTAAACGATCATAAATATTCATCGTATGCTCTTACCTATTCGTATGCTCTTACCTATTCCTTGTATGCTCTACTGTGCTTTGGCCAGCACTGCAGTTGAGGGGTTTATTGTATTTCCATACTGTGCTTTGGCCAGCACTGCAGGTGTGAGGTTTATTGTATCTACATACTGTGCTTTGGCCAGCACTATAGGTGTGGGGTTTATTGTAACTACATACTGTGCTTTGGCCAGCACTGCAGTTGAGGGGCTTATTGTATCTACATACTGTGCTTTGGCCAGCACTGCAGGTGTGGGGTTTATTGTATCTACATACTGTGCTTTGGCCAGCACAGGAGTTGAGGGGTTTATTGTATCTACATACTGTGCTTTGGCCAGCACTGCAGGTGTGGGGTTTATTGTATCTACATACTGTGCTTTGACCAGCACTGCAGTTAAGGGGCTTATTGTATCTACATACTGGGTTTTGGCCAGCACTGCAGGTGTGGGGTTTATTGTATTTACATACTGTGCTTTGGCCAGCACTGAAGGTGTGGGGTTTATTGTATCTACATGCTGTGCTTTGGCCAGCACTGCAATTGAGGGGTTTATTGTATCTACATACTGGGCTTTGGCCAGCACTGCAGTTGAGGGGTTTATTATATCTACTTACTGTGCTTTGGCCAGCACTGCAGTTGAGGGGTTTATTGTATCTACATACTGTGCTTTGGCCAGCACTGCAGGTGTGGGGCTTATTGTATCTACATACTGTGCTTTGGCCAGCACTGCAGTTGAGGGGTTTATTGTATCTACATACTGTGCTTTGGCCAGCACTGCAGTAAAGGGGTTTATTGTATCTACATACTGTGCTTTGGCCAGCACTGCAGTGGAGGGGTTTATTGTATCTACATACTGTGCTTTGGCCAGCACTGCAGGTGTGGGGCTTATTGTATCTACATACTGTGCTTTGGCCAGCACTGCAGGTGTGGGGTTTTTTACTTGCATTGGCTTTAGCCAAATTCAAGCGCATGTGAATAAGCTGCACAACATCACTCTTTGTTTTCAAGCATCGTCGTTTCCTGTGTTGTGGAATCGCTGATTAGAGAGGGTGGTTATTGAGGTTGTGAGTGGGGCTGGTGTGGACGTAAGGGAAGCTGGTGTGGGTGTAATGTGTACTTGAATGGACGTAAAAGGGGCTGGTGTGGACTTAAGGGGGCTGGTGTGGACTTAAGGGGGCCGGTGTGGAAGTAAGAGAGGCTGGTGTGGACATGTGGGCGTTGGTGCGGACGAAAGGGTTCACAACTATTTAGAAGTGTAACGAAGACAGCAAGAGGCCTTTGGGACAAAACGAGGTTGCCTTTTGATAGTGGAGGTTAGTTCTGGAGTAGCTCGTAAAAGAGAAAATCATGTGTCAATGTAGTTTTTGCATCAGTAGATCAAGAAAATAAAAGGTTCTATTAGGAAACAGCATTTAACGATGATACTCAAAAAATTCAAATCCGCACGTGAAGAGCATACCACCGACCCACGATGTTGATCTGAGATTGTCACAGTTTTACTCCTCATCAAACCAATGCTGACGATTGTCATTGCTAGACACCGTTTTACAGCGAATGGTACCATTTCCGAACTCGTGGTCTACCTCGCTGGTGCCAATGCCGAACACTATATTAACCGAACGGATGTCAATGTCAGCCACCTAATGCTGGTTAGCGAGCTACAGCCGGAAGTAGCGGTGATTCTGGTCGAATTTGTCGAGCCGCGACTTGAACGTTTCGATTGTACCGTTGTTTACATCTTCCACTGTAAGTTTGTTCCTATGTTCGAAAACTCTAATGGAGGCTGGTGGGATGTGAGGGACAGGATGGCTTGTTTGTACGTGAGGGTGACTGGCGTTGACGTAAGGGTGGCTGGTGGAGCGTGAAGGTGGCAGATGTGATCGTGTGAATGGCCGGTGTAAACGACAGGGGGGATGGTGTGGATGTTGGGGAGTCTGGTGTAAACGTAAGGGAGGCTGGTGTGAGCATAAAAGTGGCTGGTGTGAACGTGTGATTTACTAGTGTAGATGTCAAGGAGGCTGATGTGGATGATGGGGAGTCTGGTGTGAACGTGAGGATGGCTGGTGTGGATGCGGGGAGTCTAGTTGAGGCGTGAGGGTGGCTGGTGTGGACGTGAGGATGCTGGTGTAGACGTAATGATGGCTGGTGCGAATGTTGGGGAGTCTGGTGTGGGCGGGAGGGTGGCTAGTGTGAACGTAAGGATGGCTGATGTGGACGTATGAGAGGCTGGTCTGCGCAAGAGGGGGGCTGGTGTGGACATGAGAATGGCTGGTGTGTGCGTAAGGGTGACTGGAATGGACGTGAGGGAGGCAGGTGTGGGAGCGAGGGTGGCTGGTGTGGCCGTAAGAGAGGCTAGACTGGATGGAATAGATGCTGGTGCGAGAGTGAGGCTGGCTGGTGTGTGGGCATGAGGGTGGCTAGGGTGAGGGTGTAGTCTGCACCACACAGCATTCGAACTCAATAAGTGTTTCGTCTCATGTCACTCTCTGTATATCGTAACGACTAGCCGAGTCAGAGAATGTAACGTCCCTAGCAACGAGACCTACTCTCTCTATGATTCGGAATTCGGGAGCTTGATCATTTGAGTGTTCTAAAAATGAAAAAAAAGGCGTGACGTCACAATTGTACTAGTACGTTCTGTGTCCACATACTTTTCGGATCGCCACACGAACAGCTGGTTATGGCTGTGTGTCGTTATCGCAATTTCACACATGAGTGCATTTAGGATGACGTCAAAAGCCTGCACTAGCTGCTGGGGGCGGTAAAAAAGTGTTTCGTTATCTAGATACAGCAAATAATATTTCGGGGAAAAATATACTCCAGCTCCCAGTAGTAACGTTACAACGTTTTTATTTCTTTATAGGAAATTTTTGAAAAATTTGGTAGCAGCCCAAATCACTGAAGGATTAAATGATTAAGTTGCCACCCTGAGTTCATCTCCCCGAGAGCGCTTCAGATCGGATGTGCCTGAGCGTCTCGTGTCGTTTGTAGTCTCTGGTATCGGCTATGTGCATTCAAGAAAAACAATCTTTCCAGATATCGGCAGTAGCTGGTGCACGTTCTTTCTTGCGTTCACTTTTGGTGTATCTAGACTACGAAGCAATTCTTAACTCCCAGCAGCAGCTGGTCCAGGCTGTTTGACAACTTGCCGAATGCATATACAGTCTTGTTGCTTTAGCCGTCACCGCTTCCCCCTTTTCCCCAGCAGGAGGAAGCTTTTTCTCCCCATCCCATGGCCTGTGCCAACCCCCACTCCCCCGAAGCCTCTTCGTGGTTGCAGAGATCCCCGTCACCGGCCGGTTTCAGAAGGTACGCATTCACTAACGTAAGTTTCAGGAATTCCAGGTTCTGAAACCTGGTCGACGTATCGCTGCATGAAGCGCTACATCAAGGTACAATAACAAGCAATCACAATACAGTCTAGACAAGATAAATGATCATGAAGCTGCTAAATTTGCCACAATGATATTACTATCAATTACCACAGTGATATTACTATCAATTACTAGTGCCACTTTTGCACCTAGCAAGTACCTCATAGATGCAGATACTAGGCCGAATCCCTCAGAAACGAGGGTGGTCGACAGCAAGACGCACCTTACACTCCTCTCATACACGTGCACAAACTTAACCTTTTGGTGTTAAAGATTTCGGCCGGGAGACCCCGCCACTCACCCGTTGGGTCAGGAGTGAGGTCAGAAATAAGGGTTTGCAGCAGGGCTTGACAGTAAAACGGGTTTAACCCTGCTGTGTCATGGCAATCGAGCCCTCCTCTACCCACCACCATCCTGTTTCTCAACGCGTCAACACTCAAGCCTATCCATTGCAAGCACTATCTCTACCTCCTAACTTTTGTCTCTCCTTCCTCAGCCTGCTACCTGCCATCCATCCATTAAAACTTCGGTCAACCTCTAAACCTACGCCCATTCACCTAGCGATCATCACCCATTTCACCAATCTTCCATCATGCAGTCACCGTGTGCTCGAAATATCTCTGAACACGCAAATCTCTTCTGTCCTCTAATCTCTTCACCATCCCTGTTCCAATTCGAACAATGACGTTATTGATCCTATCACTCAGCGTCACTTCACCTATGCTCTCAAACATTTCATCTCGAAAATATTCACCCTTCTGCTCTCGCCCCCTGATCACGGCTCCGTAGAGCAAAGTTGAGACATCTTCTTCCTCATGCCACCCTCTCTTTGCTTCCAAACCCAACGTCCTACAGCTCTTTACAGTCAACAGTGCACCCAACTCTTAACACCCTTGATTCATTCGCGACTTTACCTCAGTTTCTCCCAGCCCCAGTTCAGCATTATCAAAATAGCACATGAGGCTCTATTAGACGTTCTACTCCAGAACTAATTCTTTTGCTATCAAGAGGCAACCTAATTTGGGCCAATAAGCCTATAGTTGTCTTTCTACACTTGTAAACACTTGTAAACATGAGAGCCCAGGTACTTAAAACACTGAACTTCCTCCAATACCACGCCATTTACGTGGGTACTTATTCTGCTTGCCTCGGCATTTCTTGGGGATTTCATTAATCGACTTTTACCCACGTTAACTCGCAGCTTCATCCTCTTACATACTCTACCAAACTCCAACACTAGCCTTCGCAGCATCTTCTCCAAATCCGTCACAGTGCCGTATCATCTGCAAACAGTAACTGACTCAACTGCCAACTCTGCCCATTTACTCCCAACAGCTTCCAACCCTCGACTTATTACGATCGCGTTGAACAGCCGGAGACACATAACGTAGCCTGTAGTCTCATACCCACTTTCGCTGTGAGCCAAGCACCCAACTCGCTCCCAACTGCAAACAGGAAAACTCTATACCACCGTCAACAAATTCTCGCTCATTCCATCAAATGCGACACCCTCCATAGCGCTTCTTTGTCTACCCTATCGTAGGCCTTTTCCATATCCATGATGGCCCTGAACACATCCTCACACTTCGCAAGGTACTTGTCACAGGCTTGTTTCAATGCAAATATTTGATCAGCACACCCTCTACCACTTCTGAAGCCACGCTGTTCCTCGTCAATTGTTGCAACTGTACTGTCTGATCCTTTTGAGTAGCACTTCCATGTACAATTTGCCAACAGCACACACCAAACTGATACCTCTCGAGCGGTATCATCCATTTTCATCTCCTTAGCCTTCATACTGCGGAACAATGCAAGCAATGTGCCACTCATTGGCACTACGCCCAACACAAAACACAGATTCAGTAGCGTCACCGGCCATTCGACTTTCGTTACTCCACACGTTTATCTTGATCATTTATAGAATGTGACGATTTTTGGTAGGATCATACGACAGGAAGATGAATTTTATAAGGTTTGGGGAATCTTGAGGCTATAATCATCTTTCCAATCAGTTTATGGAACTCTGAGACACGGACTGGCTCGACTCCTGTGACGTCACAGACAGCAATCGTGCGGTGTGACGTAAGACCACATCAAGCACACCATTAGTTATATGATTTACCCTGCCATGGTATTGTGCGCAACACGAGCCTGGGTAACGTTGTCGATGCATCCATTGTCATTTCGTCCCAATCGGTTGGAATTAAGCGCTCAGAGAGGGGGCAGGTCATACCATTGCCATGTAAACAATTGAAAATGTTTCAGGCTACCCATGTACTAAACAAAGATGTATGAAATGTAACTTGATATAAACAGGGGTAATTTTCCAAGGATTTGTATTGTTTTATTTTGTTTTCATTTCCATATGTCAGTAAATGATATAAATCAAAGCTAACGAAAGTGTGTATTACTGTTCATTTCATCTGTACGAAACGGTCCTAAGATCGTGAACTTTGTCCGTCTTCTTTCAGATCGTGTATGATTAATAATTCAAATTACGAATCAGTCTATGTTCTTTGGGTAATCTGTTGCCTTGAGGACTATTGCATCAGCACAAGGCCGCTGCAGCCCGCAACTTCGAGCTGTATTTACAGTGCGTCAATCTATTCATTAATTGACGACCAAAGTTTAAACCACGAGCTAAAGAAAAAAAAATGGAAAAAAAATATTCACGAGATGACTCGTGGTATTCGGTAATTTTCAGAGTATTTATAATTTTAAAATACACGTTAAATGCAGGGTACAATTGTTCGAGTGATGTACTTGGTTCTACATAAAACTTGCTAGTTCGTGTCTCATAATTCTATAATACACATTCAAATTCAGGGTACAGCTTTATCGAGTAATGTATTATATGATATACATTGAATCAGGGTACAATTTTATTGAGTAATGTATTTGGTTACATATAGGACTTGCTAGGTCAATGCAACAAATGAGCCCGTTCATGCTCTCGCAAACGCTGAGGACAACTTGGAGACCAGTTTTTTTGTTTATGTTTTCACACTCTTGTGCATTTGGTCTGGATGCATCTACATTTTGACATCTAAAATATAAAAAGGTTCATTCATACAGAAACGGCATGTTGTTATTTTTTACAATAAATTTGTATGCAATTAATTTAAAATTCTGTATAATGAACAGCTAAGACCCTCATAACAGCAAATTATATTTAACCTTAAGGAGTTCATCACAACTTGTAACTGAGTAATTGAGACGTGGCAAGAACGGTAGGGACACATCTTGCTTTCCTAGTTGAACATAAGAACACGACTCTTTCCGGAACATGTCACGACGAATGAGCTATCAAAGTGAGCTTAAAAATGCACTAGACTTCGAAACTTTCGCCACTTCGTTTTGCTAGGCTAGTGCTAGTGTTAAGCAATCTGTTATTCCTTTTTTAGAAAGCGCTCCGTATAAAAAAAAGATTGAAAAATATTTTAAGAAACATCAGTTTTTTTACCCGTATGTCTTGTGTAAGACCAAGAAGAATTTAATCAATTTGCCACGCTGCCGCGTTCAAGTTCAACAGCTGAATTTGATCGCTCATCCAAGGAATTTAACTATCACGTGAATGAAAAAACTTTCTGTATTGTTAGGAAGCCAAACTATTATATAGCAACAATCAGCTGTTCCCACGGAAGAAGATGAGCTCGGAGTCCTTTGCGCTGAGAAGTAGTAATACTAAAACGTGGTTTTGCACGCAGAATGGCATAATAATCTTTTTCAAAGCGCTAGTCATTCGTGCGCATTTCTTCAGATGTTGATTATTAATATCCTCTAGAAAATGTATCAAACTGTTTTGACGCTTTAAATGGCTGCCATGTTATTAAATGGACGCTATTCCACTGACATTGATTTGAACAAAATTTCGATAACGCGAAATCGAGTGCACCTTAAAGTACTGAATAAGTAAGTATGCACAATTTCTTGATGACATAAGGTGTTGCGATTAGACATCGAAATTCTCTGTATAATAATGGGTGTGAATTCTCAATTCCGGTTTGCAGCTTAACACCTTGGGTAGCTATGAATGGGACGGTACAGGTGGGTCCGTGTGAGGGGGAGAACCACTACCATAACAAACGAATAAACAAATCTGTATTGCACCCAAAAACGGTATGCTATTCTTGAGACGCGATCAAACAATTTTCAAGTATGCCCAACAAACCTAAAATGCATATAATGGAATGCTAGGACTGTCAAATAGAATTATAAAGCAATGCAGAGTACGTCACGTGCAACTGAATAAATGAATGAGTGCATGACGGGGATGAGTACACTAGCACAGTAAATAAACGAAACGAAATAAATCTAGAAAACTTGGGGTGAGTCGTTTGGACTATCAAATCAAATTTAAAATTAAGATTGAGGGCATCAAAACATGTGACTTAGTGAATGGGACTGTGTTTGAACAGCAGGGTACATCCTACTATTATAGCTAATGGGACTGTGTTTGAACCGCAGGGTACATCCTACTATTATAGCTAATGGGACTGTGTTTGAACAACAGGGTACATCTTACCATAATAGCTAATGGGACTGTGTTTGAACAGCAGGGTACATCTTACTATTATAGCTGATGGGACTGTGTTTGAACAGCTGGGTACATCCTACTATTGAAGCTAATGGGACTGTGTTTGAACAGCAGGGTACATCTTACTATTATAGCTAATACAACTGTGTTTGAACAGCAGGGTACATCCTACTATTATAGATAATGGGACTGTGTTTGAACAGCAGGGTACATCCTACTACTATGGCTAATGGGACTGTGTTTGAACAGCAGGGTACATCTTACCATTATAGCTATTGGGACTGTGTTTGAACAGCAGGGTACATCCTACTACTATAGCTAATGGGACTGTGTTTGAACAGCAGGGTACATCTTACCATTATAGATATTGGGACTGTGTTTGAACAGCAGGGTACATCCTACTATTAAAGCTAATGGGACTGTGCTCGAACATCAGGGTACATCCTACTATAAAAGCTAATGGGACTGTGTTTGAACAGCAAGATACATCTTACTATTATAGCTAATGGGACTGTGTTTGAACAGCATGGTACATATTACTATCAAACTAATGGGACTGTGTTTGAACAGCAGGGTACATCTTACTATTATAGCTAATGGGACTGTGTTTGAACAGCAGGGTACATCCTACTATTATAGCTAATGGGACTGTGTTTGAACCGCAGGGTACATCCTACTATTATAGCTAATGGGACTGTGTTTGAACAACAGGGTACATCTTACCATAATAGCTAATGGGACTGTGTTTGAACAGCAGGGTACATCTTACTATTATAGCTGATGGGACTGTGTTTGAACAGCTGGGTACATCCTACTATTGAAGCTAATGGGACTGTGTTTGAACAGCAGGGTACATCTTACTATTATAGCTAATACAACTGTGTTTGAACCGCAGGGTACATCCTACTATTATAGCTAATTGGGACTGTGTTTGAACAGCAGGGTACATCCTACTATTATAGCTAATGGGATTGTGTTGGAACAGCAGGGTACATCCTACTATTATAGCTAATGGAACTGTGTTTGAACAGCAGGGTACATCCTACTATTATAGCTAATGGGTTAACGGGTTATATATAACGGGTTATATATACATGTTAACGGGTTATATATTTACATAAGGATATTAGCATTAGCCTCTGAATTAGCCTCTGAATTTCTTTTTGGGGGGTATTGACAAACATACATTTTATAGGAATTTTTATTGATAATAATTTAAATGTATTATTATATATTAAAAAGCCTCACTTTCCTGACACCTTCATGATGATTTTCAAATTCGAAATCATTTTCTACGTTGCTCGCGGTTGATCAATTTTACACGTACCATAGATTCAATAAGTTTATTGTTATTTTCATCCGATTGTATTAATCAGTACCCATGCGCTAAGCTTTACCTACTTCTGCAGTATCTCCTCCTTTCGTTTTTTCTATGCTGTGAGATATCAGATGAAGGAAAATAGGTACAATAGTTACAGGATGACTGAATCATTCCTGGAAAAGAATCACTTATGAGTATAATTGACTCAATCGATGCTTGATTGGTGGGTTCGTAGTGGTGGGGGGTTGGGATATTTTTTGTATGTTATGTTCATATATCACTATATATTCTTTTATAGGATTAGTGTGGTAGGCATGTCTTATAACTCAATTTACATCCTTAGTGTGCGAACGGCCCTGTTTTCACCAGCCTGAAGGTTAGATTGCAGGCAAGGTTCTGTGTTTCCCATCTATTTATTTCATATGCATGAAAAATCTCGAACGTTGAAGGAAACCGAATAATCAAATGGGGTAATGAAAGGATGTCAAGTATTAGAAGTGCAAAGTTTCATAATAAAAATTGAATGTATATCTGACTTTGTTTTAAAATTATTGGTAATGAAACATGAGGAGAGAGAATCATGTCTCCTAAGATTGAAAAAAAATCTGACCTCTCTGGTAACATATATGACTCGAGATCGAATGCGAAGTAGAAATAATTAGGTGTAAGTTATCAAAACTGTTAAGGATAGATCAAAATGTAGAGTCAAGTGGAGATATGTATTATGCATCGGATAAATTATTGACTGAATACCGTGCATAAGTTAGGTTAGTCTAGGATAGGATGATTACTTCTTTTATCATAACATGGCATGAAGCTGATGCCAAATAAATATCTTGTAACAAACAGCAAGGGATGTTGTTCTATAGGTTAGGTTAGGTTGCGTAGGTATTAATGCATCCGACAGTCTATGAAAACCCTTTTACAAAAATGTGTGTAAATGACAACATTATACCGACATCGACCGTGAATACGCCTACATTATACCGGCATATGCCGACATATGCCGGCATATGGCGGTATCAATCCATGATAAATGCATGAAAAAATCCTGAACGTTGAAGGAAACTGAATTATCAAATAGGGTAAAGAAAGGGTGTTGAGTATAAGAAGTGTATAAATTGCATAATAAAATCAAATGTATATCTGACTTTGTTTCAAAATTATTGGTAATGAAACATGAGGAGAGAAAATCATGTCTCAAACGTTTGAGTGCTAGGAGAATTATGTATACTTCGGAAGTCTGCGGGAATATAAAGAATGAAAATGTTGATAATAGCAAGAAGAAATCTGAAACGATTAGATGTTATAAACATGTAACAGTAATTAAAAATTAGCGTTCATGAAAAGCTCGCTGAAGACTAAAAAAACAAAGTTTTGGTTACAAGGATAGGAATACATGTATTGCATACACTTCTCCCAAAGGTCGTCGTTTATCTAAAATGTGTACTAAGGGCGTTAGTCTAGAACACCAATATATCAGAGAAAAAAAGCGCACCCAGATGAAAAATCCTACACCGATATGACAAGTCGACAGCTTCAGGTGAGGACTAAATATATGTCATTGATAAAGAACCCACAGACTGTCATTGGTACCAAGGATCAAGATAACCTAAGAGAGGGAGATCGAAGTCATTACTTATGTTTCGCCAAGATGCTCACGTCGAATTTTCGGTGTGAAAAAGTTATGTTTTCGTAGAAAGGATATCCCAGTGCACCCCCAACGTGTTCCAAAAATACGCTGTCAACGCGCTCCTAAAAAACTGCTACGTCATCGGCCCCGAAACAGTCATCATGATCCTCAAGCAAAAAAAAATATCCGAATAGTTCATCCAATCCAAGTTGGATTGTTCGTGCTTGAAAAAGCAGAAGCAAAAGTCTACAGCTTCTTCTATGACACACTGAAGCCACGCTACGGTGACAACGTCTCGCTCATCTACTCGGACACTGACTCGTTGCTGATCCAGTTCAATAGCGCGGCCGACATTGAAGCGGAAATGCGCCAAGCTCCCCTGGCTGAATACATGGACTTCTTCAACTATCCCAAAAATCACCCATTGTTCGATGAATCCAAGAAAGGACAGCTAGGACTACCGGAAAGCGAAACAGCTGATGACTACCCGAGTTAAATCATCTGCTTACAACCCAAGTGTTACAGCATGTTGCTTGAGTTCGACGCCATAAAATCGGCTGCTAAAGGTGTCAATTACCAGACACAATCCAAAATCAAACATGAACAATACAGGGATATTCATAACCAGAAAACATACACACACTTTGAGACAATACACAACATTCGTTCGCAAGCATGCCAACTCCAAACTGTACGCACTATCAAAAACTGCCTCAGTAAATTTGAGAATAAACGCTACTATCTCGACGCATGCACAACTCTTGCCTATGGCCACCCGGACATTCCCAAAAATCCATTGAAAATACACCTTCCGTCAC
>SDVV010017696.1:0-13930 GCA_016164225.1 Gammarus roeselii
TGGCCAACACTTACAACGGTTCTCGTGCGAGTAGAAGAAATACACAAAACGTACAGACTTAAAACTAGGCATCAATGTAGATATCAACACGACGGAGTTATTTAGTACAACAAAACTATCCTACGCTTACAGAAGTACAGTTTGGAATCCTACCCAGGGCCCGTAGTCGCTGACAGCAGCGACTATACATGAATATAAATAAAGCGATATGCAAAGTGTATAACATAAACATCACTGGTTACCTCACCTCACTACATATAAGCCTCACTGGCTACCTCACCTCACTATACACCTCACTATATACCTCACAGGTACCTCACCTCACTATATATCTCACAGGTTACCTCACCTCACTATACACATCATTATATACCTCACAGGTTACCTCACCTCACTATACACCTCACTATACACCTCACTATAAACCTCACAGGTTACCTCACCTCAATATACACATCACAGGTTACCTCACCTCACTATAGACATCACAGGTCACCTCACCTCACTTCATACCGGGATCGACTATATCTAGGTACGACTAATCGTTGATTTCGTTCATACATTTTCAGAGTTAATCATGAATGAAAAAATATACGCTGAATCAACCATCGTTTTTATATACAGATCGACTAATTGGAATGGGTCAGTAGTCTCTCACGGAAAATTTGTGTTTGTATCCATCAACCATTTATGAAGTGGTTGATGGATGCGTTCACTAACCTAATTTACTGTTTATGTCTGTTGTAAATTTTGATACCCTGGCATAAGAAATGCATCTATCCTTATTATTACGTTGTTACTAGTTATTTTTTTATTCTATCCACATTTCGGCTTCATTTTTTGGGGCTGGTCTTCACAAAACAGCTGTTATCTAAATACTAATATTAATAATGGTCATTTCTAAAAAAACATCCCAACAAATTTGGCATTAAAGTGATGAACTACTAAAAATTGACATCAGGTTGAATTTTGAATCAACGCATCCATTTGCTCATTAGTTTTACGTCCCTCTCAAATTACCATTCCTTGATAAAATTGAGAATGAGCAGATAAGGAAACATTTCATTACACTGGATATTTCACGCATTGTACTCTCGTGTGGGGTTTGCCTTGATTCCAAAAGTGTAGAATAACACCAGAGTTGGCACTTCGAACCCGCGTAAATAGAATAGAGAAGGGCAATATCAGCTGGAGTCGGTCATTGACACTTGTTGCAGCTGGAAGGTCGCTAAACTCTCAGTGGAGGATTGTGGGCTTTCAACGACCTTCTAACGAGTGTTTGCGCCATCATTGAATGAATGTAACACGAAACAACATTTGCCTGCTACGAGGGAAAAGTCTAATATTGCTGTCTTTTCATTGTTGTGTATGCACCATTGTACTTATTTATGGGAGTGCGGGTGCCTGCTCTGTGCATGGCCAACAGCCAACGGACCAATCACAGCCAATCGTTCAAGAATAGACGGTTGCACTTGGACGCATGCAACCCTTCAGAGGTTGCTCTGGTTGCGGTAGAAGGAAACGGAGGCGCACTGATCCAGCTTTGAGTAGGTAGGTTATTTTCATGAAAAAGTCACATAGATCAGTGACGTTTTTCCCCATAAATTCGCCTTTCATATAAAATTTTAGGCTGTAAGAAGTTTGACATCAACTCCATCGTACTATTTCTGCATCGGAATTTGAAACGGATGAGGCCTTTCATCTGGACATGCCATTTCCATTCCATGCCTCGAGACCTTTGCTGATATTCTGGCCGATGAGACGCATTGTTCAGGAACAATACAGGAGCCATGCCGTAGTCGCCGGTCCGCTTGAAACCAGAGAGGAATATTGGTTTTGTACGACAGGGACAAAAGATGAAACGTTTGACTTAGAAGTAACTCAGCGGATTTTCTTATTGCGTATTTAAAAAAAAAAAAACATTCAAATTTACCCAGTTTCGTACAATATTAAAGTGTCCCTGATTTTGAAACTCTGTAAGAATTATTTTGTCGATGATTTTTTTTAATAAATCGTTTATAAATCAACTGGTTTCGGAATATTATAGTATACGTGACGTTAAAGTGTAATTTCATACTCCCCATACCCCATTTCATGTAGCTTGTCCTTAACTATCAGTAAAAGATGCAGTTCAAAAATTAATGGATATTTATTAAATATCCTCATGCTTGAGTTAAATTCACTTGATTTGTTTCCTTAACTTCGTAATATCGGTATAATAGAGTAAAATAAAAATCTATTGGCATGAGTTTTCTGCAGGGGAAGCCTTAGCAGTAGATCCATGTTTTTTCTATTCAAAAACATTACCTCCAATAACATGGTTCAGTAGTTGTACCGGACTGTTAGAAATGAATTGAGCAGATTCCTCTTCCCCAAGGATGGTCAATAACGACCAGGTGACGAAGATCGATAACGTCCATCTAACGAAGATTGGTCTGTTTAGTTGAGTATATTTGACATTAATAATTACTACTGCCGGGATAGGAATTGGATATGATGAAACTATGTTGAGATATTGACATAGGTTTGCGTTAGTCTTGATGATTGCAACATTTTGTGATGTTGTTGAATATTGAGAAACTAAATTTTGCTTGGATTCAATTATCAGAAAAGGTTTGGTATCAATGAACACATCTTTGATGAGCCTAAGGTCCAACCGATAATTATGACGGAAGTGCATAATTAATTTCTTGTTCCATACATAATAGTTGCAATAAATTTTACAAAGTGGCTTCGACAAAATGTATGCTACTTTTATCTTCATGAACTTCGCAAGATGGGCTAATGAATATGTTGGACAATAAATTAGATTAGAGGAGAAATCAGGTTTTTTTTTTTGATCACTTTGCTCCTGCTCCAATGTTCTATGCTATATAGAAAGTTCTTTTACATTTTGATTGGAACGCATATCACTCACACTCAGTGCAACAATTTTTTTTTTCGCATGTAGTTTTTCAGGCAATGAGATTTTATCTCAATATTCAGGAATGCATGTTTGCTTGTATGACACTAAAAATATTCAAAGTATTTTGACCTCCAGAATTCATTCGGTGCTCTTGTTGAAAATGTACTGCAATCTTTTCTTTATAAATTCCTACAGTTTGTTTACGACAACCTGGAGAGTTCCCAATCGTGTGCAGAACACACTGAGGGCATTTGACCAACTCTATTATTTGTGATCTTGAGGGAAAGCGTCAGAAACTATGAAAATTAATTGTGCAGAAGTTTTGAAGTATAGCAAAAAAATAAAAAATAAAATATGGGTAGCGTTCCCGATAATATTGCCGGACTGTTGTGGGGAGATGATGTGACTCACCCCTTACATTGCCAGCCTGTGGTAAGGAGATAAGGTGGCTCACCTCTTACATTGCCAGCCTGTGGTAGGGAGATTAGGTGGCTCACCACTTAAATTGCCAGCCTGTGGTAGGGAGATTAGGTGGTTCACCCCTTAAATTGCCATCCTGTGGTAGGGAGATTGGGTGGCTCACCCCTTACATTGCCAGCATGTGGTGGGCAGATTGGGTGACTCACCCCTTACATTGTCAGCCTGTGGTAGGGAGATTAGGTGGCTCACCCCTTACATTGCCAGCCTGTGGTGGGCAGATTGGGTGACTCACCCCTTACATTGCCAGCCTGTGGTAGGGAGATTAGGTGGCTCACTCCTTACATTGCCAGCCTGTGGCAGGTAGATTAGGTAGCTCACCCCTTACATTGCAAGCCTGTGGTGGGCAGATTGGGTGATTTACCCATGAAATAGCCAGCCTGTGGTAGGGAGATTAGGTGGCTCACCCCTTACATTGTCAGCCCGTGGTAGGGAGATTAGGTGGCTCACCCCTTACATTGCCAGCCTGTGGTAGGGAGAATAGGTGGCTCACCCCTCACATTGCCAGCCTGTGTTAGGGAGATTAGGTGGCTCACCCTTACATTGCCAGCCTGTGGTGGGCAGATTGGGTGATTCACCCATAAAATTGCCAGCCTGTGGTAGGGAGATTAGGTGGCTGACCCCTTACATTGCCAGCCTGTGGTGGGGAGATTATGTGGCTCACCCATAACATTGCCAGCCTGTGGTGGGGAGATTGGCTGGCTCACCTCCTACATTGCCAGCCTGTGATGGGGAGATTGGGTGGCTCACCCTTTACATTGCCAGCCTGTGGTGGGGAGATTGGGTGGCTCACCCCTTACATTGCCAGCCTGTGGTGGGCAGATTGGGTGATTCACCCATAAAATTTGCCAGCCTGTGATAGGGAGATTAGGTGGCTCACCCCCCACATTGCCAGCCTGTGGCAGGGAGATTAGGTGGCTCACCCCTTACATTGCGAGCCTGTGATGGGCAGATTGGGTGATTCACCCATAAAATTGTCAGCCTGTGGTAGGGAGATTATGTGGCTCACTCCTTACATTGCCAGCCTGTGGTAGGGAGATTAGGTGGCTCACCCCTTGCATTGTCAGCCTGTGGTAGGGAGATTAGGCGGCTCACCCCTTACATTGCCAGCCTGTGGTAGGGAGATTTGGTGGCTCACCCCTTACATTGCCAGCCTGTGGTAGGGAGATTATGTGGCTCAACCTTTACATTGCCAGCCTGTGGTGGGCCGATTGGGTGATTCACCTATAAAATTGCCAGCTTGTGGTAGGGAGATTAGGTGGCTCACCCCTTACATTGCCAGCCTGTGGTGGGGAGATTGGCTGGCTCACCTCCTACATTACCAGCCTGTGATGGGGAGATTGGGTGGCTCACCCTTCACATTGCCAGCCTGTGGTGGGGAGATTGGGTGCCTCACCCCTCACATTGCCAGCCTTTGCGGGAGGGAGGGGGAGGGTTGGATTAGGTGTCTCACCCCTTTGTGGCAGTCCTATTTAGCCCTTCTCACAACAAGGGGAACCGACTCTATGTTCATACATGCATACATTACCTGAAAATCAGAATTAAATAAATGGATGTTTATCAATAATAAAAGTCATTTGAATTTCTTTTGGTCATTGTTGAAATATGATTCAAAATAACAAGATCTAATATGATAGTTGACATAATGTGATTGTAGACTCAATCATGTCTATAATTTTTGTAATCATTTATAATAAAATGTATGACTTAATTTCACAATGAATATAGTATAAATACAATAATTGAATAGCTTGTAAAGTAACTCTGGCCCTGAAGACAATTTTCATGGTCTGTCTTAAATAAATATAAATGTTTAATGAACACTGACAGGCAATTTGCGCTGGATGAAACGTACTTCCTGGTGTACTCTAATACTAAAGGTTAGAGCTACAACTTGCATACATATATTGCAGTTGAACTGAAATTTACATTTGTTCCAGTTTTCAAAATCAAGTAATGTATGACAATAGACCGAACATCAATTTCCCTAAAAATCCATGCGATACCCGTCTCCTCTCTTCGCTCGCCGTTCACTATAAGCAGCTCACATCTCATCATCAGAGCGGGCTGATCCACTATTTTGCAAGTTAGACTTGTTCAGGTTCTTACGAGAGCTTGAATGACTTTACGGAGCATTAGATAGACGTAAGTCAAGGTTGGGATAGTTCTGAGAAGGCCCTAACATTGTCGTTGCCTAGTGTCATTTGTAGTTTAGGCTGCTGACATCAGTTATTTCCGTTCCAAAAAGAACGGTAAAATCAAGATTTTGCATGTATCACATGTCAAAATAATTAGTTATCTTAATTGATATAAAACAAATGTCCCACACGCTACAACAGTCTGAGTGGAGCGAAAGGGCAGGATATATACGCTGGAATTATTTAGCCCAGAAAGTGTTTACGACGGAAACAGTTCTACGAATTCATTTTAGCTGGAAACTGTTTTCGATCGAAAGTGTTTCCGAAAGAAAATTTTTCCATCGAAAACCTGTTGCCTGGAAAGAAGATTGAACATATTGTTCATCGGCATGAAACGGTTTTGCTCAGAAAGGAAAATGGGTCGAAAGAATTTAGGATGGAAAGTCGATAGCATCGAATTATTTAGGATAGAAACTATTTACGACGGATTTTTTTTGATGGAAGTGCATACGATCGAATCGTCTGTTGTGTGCAATTCGATTCAGTCGAATGTATTTCAGCCGGAAAAAGTTTTGGGCGGAATCTGTTTAGAACGGAAAGTGTTTACGCTGGAAATTATTTTATTTGGGTACATGGACGATGAACAAAAAAACACTATAGTTTTCTCTTGTAAGGTTTGGCTAGGTTAGGTTAGGTTCGGTTAGGTTAGATTACAGCTAAAAACTTACCGTCCAACGACAACTTCCAGGGAAAATAAATTCCATCGTAGATTTTTCCGTCCTAAACACTTTTTGTTCAAAACCATTTCTGGCCCAAACTATTCGATCCTATACTTAACGGTGTCGGATGATTTGTGGTAGTTTTCAGCTAGGATTCTTTCCATCGTAAAATTTTCGAGGCAAGATAATTCCAGCGTAAACACTTTCGGCCCTAAGAAATTCCGTGCTAAACACTTTCGGTTCTAAAAAAAATATTTGAAAATGCGTCCCAGCGTGTTGAAATTCGATCGTAAACGTTTTCCGTCGTATCAACATTCCATCCTATATTTTTCCAGGGTAAGATATTCGCTGGTAATAGCTTTCCAGCCTAAACACATTACGTTCAAAACTTTCCAGCCTAAACACTTTCGAGGCTGAACGTTTCCGTCGTAAACATGCCACCCGAGCGAAACAGTATGGAAGGGAATTCAAAGATCTCAGAATAGACAACTACTATTCAACTAGGACAAGAGTCTTGGCGAACAGAATCCAATATAGCGGTGCCCATGGTTATTGACGTTGACCTTTGCCCAGGTTACAACTTCAAACCTTGGAACTCATGAAAAAAAGTTGGAAACCTGAGCAAACGAAATAAAGTTGTTATTTGTTCAACCATCGGATCGAAATGCTGCTCGAGTTCGTTCCATGACAGAAAATTGTCTGCTTCAGTGCCATTAGCAATAAATAGGAAGTAAAAGTTCCTTCTGGGACATTTCCTTAAATAAATGGTAATGGTAATGATATTTTCTAAGTCACTTGATAGGCCAAATATTTTCTCTAACATATTAATTTCCCTTGTAACAGATACCTGTTGATAAATTCACCTCAGGAATGATATCCGCTTGTCAGTCATAACTGCATTGTTTTTTCTAAATTTTGTTACCGACCGAACTCACATATTTTTAAAGCCGTCCATTAGCCAAATTAGGAGGAATGAAACCGATAGGCATTGAAATGTTGACTTCACTAGAACTTTGTACTGCGTTCGCAGCTGGATCAAATGGCCATGTCAGCAGCCGGGCCCTACAACTTTCACTTGTTTACTTCTGCTGCGTCATAATTATCGGCCCCCAACAGACACCCGTTACATCCCGATTCTCAACAAGACTCACTGGGCGGGGAAACGCTGCAGGACCGCGTCAGAACACATACATTCACAATCATTCTCCATCTACGTCATTCCAATGTACGTATTCTGGCTACCTCTACACTGAATTATCTTCTCCACAAATTTTGCTGCACTATCCATCCTCCCAAATTTCTGTCTTCCTCTTGGCCAATTCTGATTCACCCCTCTTACATCGTCCATAAAACCGACCTTCCATCATCCATCATTACCGTGTCCGTGCCCCTTCAGGCAATGTGAAACAATAGTTTTTTCTTACTCACTCACAGTCCTCATTTCCTTTTGAACAAAGTTTTTGATGATCCTATCCCTCAAAGTCGCACATGCTGTACCTCTCAAACATTTCATCTCGAAAACAGTCAATCTTCTGCTCCCGTCCACTCCCACCTCTCAAGTCTCAGACTTTTAGAGCACATTAGAAAAAAACTAGCTTCCCCCAGAAAAAGAAAACACCCCTTTGCTTCCCTACCCAAAATCTTAGAGTTCATTGCACTGTGCACCAAACCACAACCTTCTTCTACTCTAAACATCACCTCAGTTTTGAACTAGTCCAGTCTTCTCCACATACAAGCCCAGGTACTTTAGAACACTGAAATTTCTCCAAGAAGTATCCTCTCAGGCGAACAGTGATTCTTTTTGCATTGCCATTACTCGAACATCTCATTACTTAACTCATACCCGCATTACATAGCAGCTTCCTCCTCTCACACAATCTCACCAAACTCCGAAACCGACGTACTCAACTTCTCCTCAAAATCTGTCACCACGCCATATCGCATGTAAGCAACAACTAACTCAACGGCCTACCCCTCCTATTTTCTCCTAAGAGCTCTAAACCTCTACCCAAATCACGTGCGTTCACCTCAATGACCACTCTATCCATGTCGCCTCGTTTCACAAACCGACGCATGCTCAGATGCAAACATAGAAACTCAACCGCACTGAAAAGTTTTGCTCTCGCTTCAAGCAAACGCAACATCATCCACAACGCAACTCTTTCAACCATATCGTAGGCCTTCTCCAGCTCCATGAAGTCCCACGAACGTATCCTTTCTCATCACAGAGAACTCCTTACAGACTTGTCACTGCATAAATTTGATCTGCAGCCTTTCAAACTCTATTAACCCTATTCTGTTTCTCATCAATCGAACCATACGAACTGTTTATCGTCCTCTTGATTGGCACTCTCCCTCAAAACAAAACTACACCACACGCAACATACAAATACCTCTTGAGTTACTTCATCATTTTTATCTCCATTCGCTCATTAGAGAGAACATGCCAACAATTTCGTTGAGAGACTTATGTAAATAAACAGGGAAATAATTTCATATTTAATTCCTCTGTTTATCAACGAGAGAGTGATGAACATAAAATTTTAGTCGACCCTAAACAGTACATTACTCACGAAAACTTGAATCTGAACTTTTGTTGTGCTGGATAGCTCATTGGTTCGCGTGCTGGATGGCTCATTGGTTCGCGTGCTGGATAGCTCATTGGTTCGCGTGCTGGATGGCTCATTGGTTCGCGTGCTGGATAGCTCATTGGTTTGCGTGCTGGATGGCTCATTGGTTCGCGTGCTGGATAGCTCATTGGTTCGCGTGCTGGACTAGAATTTATGCGAGGCTCGATTGAATCTTGGTGAGAACTGACATTTATCCAATGAGGAATTTACTGTTCATTTACATCTCGCTCCTTGAACCCTCCGTTTCTCGACACCAGCTCCAGCACCAATGTGGGGAAAATCTGTAGGGCTCTCCCTACTGTCCATCCTTCACCTGAAACGCCATACATTTCAACCACATCATCCAGCACTACGTCAACAACGCCAACATTTAGGATCCCGGTATCACCTTTTTGAATTTTCCAAAACTCTCAATACACTCACCTAGACTATATTAAAAAATACCCCTTCCCCTCACCGCATTTACAATCATTCTAAAACCCACATCTGTATATCCCTAACTTAACATTTATCCACATCCATGCAATAGGTAACCGACCACTCAATAACATCACACCTTCTTGGGCACAACTTCCCTCTAACCCGATTTTCTTCCACTTACAACACTAAATTCACATTCGCGCTTCTTGTCAACTTGGTTTCGATCTGCAACGACTCGAGGGAAGAGAGGCGCGGGCCCCTCTTCCCCTTACTCGTTTTGTAGTTGTCCGCCCCCATTTCTCTCCTCCTGTAACACTCAAGGGGTACTGTAGGTACCATTCTTACTACCTCTCAGAATAAACAAATGTTTCTGAACTTCCTACCTTTCTAATATCATGGTCCTTGGAGACCAGCGTTGATGCAGGAGTACACGTTACTCTCGTATGGTCATTGGTCAATAGCTGGATGAAGTACGTGATGCAACAAATCAAAACGGCACACACGATAGTATGATAATTTAAAAAATATTTCCAGCGCCTATGTATTTTCCTGCTGCTTATTGAATATAGGTAAACGAACGGCTACGAAGAAATTAAATTGCGAACACAGTTAGTCAATTACCAAGCACACCCTCAGCTAAATAACAATTACTTTAGAAACCGATGACTCCATCAATGCGAAAATTAATTAGGCAATTTCGGCTGCTTCCTCAATGTTTTTATAAGCGTCATTTGAATGGTTAGGTCCATGTTTAATAAGATCATCAGAAATGGCAAATTGACCGTTTTTTTTGTACAAGAAAACATTTCAGAGGAATGGCAATGGCATCAGTTATACAAGCTTTTCTAATGAAAGAGGACAGGTCACGTTACAGTGGTGCCTTAACTGGAACTAAAGTTAATCCTTTTTGAAACAGTTCAGATTTAAGAAGAATTCTCATAAATCGAGTTCAACAGTGAAATTGAGATTATGGTTGCGTGGAATGTTCATCCATAAATGTTTTTAATTAAATTTAAATTTTGATACATTTAATATATTCTTCTGTCATTTTATTTAATAACACACAATGTTTTTGTTTTTTCCCCTACCGTCACGGAACATTAATCAAGCAAATCATCCTCCAGATTCTAGAACATCTGAAAAGAATCATAGCTTTTTAATTGATCCGATTCCTTTCTTAACCCGTTCCTGGAATGTATACGCAACCAATTAAAAACTTTCCCCATTGAGCAGTGGCCAGTTTCTTCACTAAGCTATTGAAGTCTTCTCTTTCTTTTATGAAGACCAATACCCACTCGGCTTGAGATTCATGGCGTCGTTACTTCTCAAGTTTCGTTGGTCAACTGTTTTTTACGAGGTTAAAGTGCAGTTACGCAAGAACGGCGTATGTTCTTTCAATATATGCATGTGAAATCATCGATTAACAAAATACATCAAATAATCTACTTGTTATTCGTTGCGGAAGGTTACTTGAGCAATATAGTATTATGTATTGCAATTATTTAGGCATTTTTCTTACTGGAAAGAATAGTTCATACTGTACTCGGAGGACCAGCACATGGGTATTCTTGCAACAAAATTGTGGCGAAATTTAAGTGAAGAAAATGGTCTAGGCTAGTAATTATGTACATAACATAATCTGCAGGGTTTTGTAGGTGATCCTTGGGTGAACTATCTCTCTACATAGAAAGAGGTTAGTGTTAACAGTGAACAAAGTATATTTCCATTTCTGATAAGTTATGCGGAATCCCCTCATCAAATCGTAAGATTTAGATGCTATCGTGAACTGGCCATGCACACGAGTAGGAACGAGTCTGCAAAATTTCAACCCAGCCGAACCCGCTCAAATAAAGAAATATAACCGGCGAGGAAAATAAGCTGCAGACTGTTATTGTCTCTCGTTGAAGCTGAAAGGTCGTTAAACTCTCAGCGAAAGATTGTGGGCTCCCAACGACCTACTAACAAATGGTTGCGAAATCAATAAAATCGAGAGGACAACCTTGGATTTTAAAGAAGGAGCTGGATCGGAATGAAATTGTTGACATTTCCCGTTGTGGTTTCAGTTCTCATTGACAGAAAACATTTGAATTTACGATATGTTGTCAATGGATGCTTTGATTACGTTATTCGGTGCTCCTCTACTGAGAGAATATGATGATATAATGTGAGTTTCGTCTAATTGTATTTGCCAATGGTGTACCATTCCTCCTGATCTACTTGTCATCTTTTGTGTAGGACAGGATACATGTTCCGTTTGTCAACCTAACGGTGTTTGAATTCCACTACCGTAGCGCTTAAGTGTCATCGGTATCAACAAACCTTAAATCGAGATCCCGGTTGAAAATGTGATTTCCGACATATATTGAAAATTATGATTATCGAATATTGAATATTGAAAATTAAGATAATATAAGTGCCGCAATCGAAGGTATATTTGTCGTGTTTTTCAATGGTTCCGCGATGTAAAGTTAAGCAGTTATCATCAAGCGTTTCTCTGGACATTGCGGTGAAGGATTATTTCATGTGGACTGACATGGGATTTAACCACGACAACATCATTCATAGGAAATAATATTTCCCCTCAATCATTCTTAATTCACTCATGTGAAGTCAAACGGCGTTTCATTTTGAATCTGAGTGAGCAACTAGAGTTATTAAAACCATTTTCAAAAATCCATCCTGTACATCAAACCTGCGGTAGTTAGCATTGCAGGCATCTCATTAACACGACTGCAACATATTGTTTACAGTTCTAGGGCCCCTGTGCCATCCTGTACATCAAACCTGCGGTAGTTAGCATTGCAGGCATCTCATTAACACGACTGCAACATATTGTTTACAGTTCTAGGGCCCCTGTGCCATCCTGTACATCAAACCTGCGGTAGTTAGCATTGCAGGCATCTCATTAACACGACTGCAACATATTGTTTACAGTTCTAGGGCCCCTGTGCCATCCTGTACATCAAACCTGCGGTAGTTAGCATTGCAGGCATCTCATTAACACGACTGCAACATATTGTTTACAGTTCTAGGGCCCCTGTGCCATCCTGTACATCAAACCTGCGGTAGTTAGCATTGCAGGCATCTCATTAACACGACTGCAACATATTGTTTACAGTTCTAGGGCCCCTGTGCCATCCTGTACATCAAACCTGCGGTAGTTAGCATTGCAGGCATCTCATTAACACGACTGCAACATATTGTTTACAGTTCTAGGGCCCCTGTGCCATCCTGTACATCAAACCTGCGGTAGTTAGCATTGCAGGCATCTCATTAACACGACTGCAACATATTGTTTACAGTTCTAGGGCCCCTGTGCCATCCTGTACATCAAACCTGCGGTAGTTAGCATTGCAGGCATCTCATTAACACGACTGCAACATATTGTTTACAGTATTGAATACATTTGCATTGACTCTGTACCAAAATGAGAAGGATATGGGCAGTTACTATTGTGTTAATCGTTCGGCAGCTCAGTGCCCCATGAGCGGCGGCGAGTTTCAGTTCTAGGGCCCCTGTGTCGGCATTATGACGGGCTTCCAGTTCTAGCGCCGCTGTGTCGGCATTATGAAGGGCTTCCAGTTCGAGCGCTGCTGTGTCGGCATTATGACGGGCTTCCAGTTCTAGCGCCGCTGTGTCGGCATTATGACGGGCTTTTAGTTCTAGGCCCCTGTGTCGGCATTATGACGGGCTTTCAGTTCTAGGCCCCTGTGTAGGCATTATGACGGGCTTTTAGTTCTAGGCCCCTGTGTCGGCAATATGACGGGCTTTCAGTTCTTTGCTCCTGTGTCGGCATTATGATGTGCTTTTAGTTCTAGACCCCTGTGTCGGCATTATGACGGGCTTTCAGTTCTAGGCCCCTGTGTCGGCATTATGACGGGCTTTTAGTTCCAGGCCCCTGTTTCGGCATTATGACGGGCTTTCAGTTCTAGGCCCCTGTGTCGGAATTATGACGGGCTTTTAGTTCTAGGCCCCTGTGTCGGCAATATGACGGGCTTTCAGTTCTGTGCTTCTGTGTCGGCATTATGACGGGCTTTCAGTTCTAGGCCCCTGTCTCGGCATTATGACGGGCTTTTAGTTTTGTGCTCCTGTGTCGGCATTATGACGGGCTTTCAGTTCTAGGCCCCTGTGTCGGCATTATGTCGGGCTTTCAGTTCTGTGCTTCTGTTTCGTCATTATGACATGCTTTCAGTTCAGTGCTCCTGTGTCGGCATTATGACGGGCTTTTAGTTCCAGGCCCCTGTTTCGGCATTATGACGGGCTTTCAGTTCTAGGCCCCTGTGTCGGAATTATGACGGGCTTTTAGTTCTAGGCCCCTGTGTCGGCAATATGACGGGCTTTCAGTTCTGTGCTTCTGTGTCGGCATTATGACGGGCTTTCAGTTCTAGGCCCCTGTCTCGGCATTATGACGGGCTTTTAGTTTTGTGCTCCTGTGTCGGCATTATGACGGGCTTTCAGTTCTAGGCCCCTGTGTCGGCATTATGTCGGGCTTTCAGTTCTGTGCTTCTGTTTCGTCATTATGACATGCTTTCAGTTCAGTGCTCCTGTGTCGGCATTATGACGGGCTTTTAGTTCCAGGCCCCTGTTTCGGCATTATGACGGGCTTTCAGTTCTAGGCCCCTGTGTCGGAATTATGACGGG
>SDVV010017697.1:0-13930 GCA_016164225.1 Gammarus roeselii
CCACTGAATGCGGCTGTTAATGCCACAACACTTGGACGTTCCTTGGGTACACACACAGCTACACGCTTATTTGCTGAACCACTGGTTGCGTCTGTTAATACCAGGTCACTTGGACGTTCCTTGGGTACACACACAGCTACACGCTTGTTTGCTGAACCACTGGTTGCGCCCGTTAATACCACAAAACTAGGACGTCCCTTGGGTACACACACAGCTACACGCTTGTTTGCTGAACCACAAGTTGCGCCTAGTAATACCACAACACAAGGACGTTCCTTGGGTACACACACAGCTACACGCTTGTTTGCTTAACCACTGGTTGCGCCTGTTAATACCACAACACAAGGACGTTCCTTGAGTACACACACAGCTACACGCTCTTTTGCTGAACCACTAGTTGCGCCTATTAATACCACGACACTTGGACGTTCCTTTGGTACACACACAGCTACACGCTTGTTTGCTGAACCACTGGTTGCGCTCGTTAATACCACAACACTTGGACGTTCCTTGGGTACACACACAGCTTCACGCTTGTTTGCTGGACCACTAGTTGCGCCTGTTAATACCCCAACACTTGGACGTTCCTGTGGTACACACACAGCTACACGCTTGCTTGCTGAACCACTGGTTGCGCCTGTTAATACCACGACACTTGGACGTTCCTTGGGGACACACACAGCTACACGCTTGTTTGCTGAACCACTAGTTGCGCCTATTAATACCCCAACATTAGGACGTTCCTTGGGTACACACACAGCTATACGCTTGTTTGCTGCACCACTGGTGGTGCCCGTTAACACCAAAACACTAGGACGTTCCTTGGGTACACACACAGCTACACGCTTGTTTGCTGAAGCACTGGTTGCACCTATTAATACCACATCACTAGGACGTTCCTTGGGTACAAACACAGCTACACGCTTGTTTGCTGAACCACTGGTTGCGCCCGTTAATACCACAACACTTGGACGTTCCTTGGGTACACACACAGCTACACGCTTGTTTGCTGAACCACTGGTTGCGCCCGGTAATACCACAACACTTGGACGTTTCTTGGGTACACACACAGCTACACGCTTGTTTGCTGAACCACTAGTTGAGCCTATTAATACCACAACACAAGGACGTTTCTTGGGTACACACACAGCTACACGCTTGTTTGCTGAACCACTGGTTGCGCCTCTTAATACCACGTCACTTGGACGTTCCTTGGGTACACACACAGCTACACGCTTGTTTGCTGAACCACTGGTTGCGCCTATCAATACCACAACACTAGGACGTTCCTTGGGTATACCCACAGCTACACGCTTGTTTCCTGAACCACTGGTTGCGCCTATTAATACCACAACGCTAGGACTTCCTTTGGTACACACACAGCAACACGCTTGTTTGCTGAACCACTAGTTGCGCCTATTAATACCACGACACTTGGACGTTCCTTGGATACACACACAGCTACACGCTTGTTTGTTGAACTTCTTTTTGCGCCTGTTAATACCACAACACTTGGACGTTCCTTGGGTACACACACAGCTACACGCTTCTTTGCTGAACCACTAGTTGCGCCTGTTAATACCACGACACTTGGACGTTCCTTGGGTGCACACACAGCTACACGCTTGTTTGCTGGACCACTGGTTGCGCCTATTTATACCACAACACTTGGACGTTCCTTGGGTACACCCACAGCTACACGCTTGTTTGTTGAACTATTTTTTGCGCTGGTTAATACCACAACACTTGGACGTTCCTTTGGCACACCCACAGCTACACGCTTGTTTGGTAAACTACTTTTTGCGCCTATTAATACCACAACACTTGGAAGTTCCTTGGGTACACACACAGCTACACGCTTGTTTGCTGAATTACTGGTTGCGCCTAATACCACATCACTTAGACGTTCCTTTGGTACACACACAGCTACACGCTCGTTTGCTGAACCACTGGTTGCGCCTGTTAATACCACAACACTTGGACGTTCCTTGGGTACACACACAGCTACACAGTTGTTTGTTGAACCACTAGTTGAGCCCGTTAATACCACAGCACTTGGACGTTCCTTGGGTACACGCAGCTACACGCTTGTTTGCTGAACCACTGGTTGCGTCTGTTAATACCACAACACTTTGATGTTTCTTGGGTACACACACAGCTACACGCTTGTTTGCTGAACCACTGGTTGCGCCCGTTAATACCACAACACTTGGACCCTCCTTGGGTACACCCACAGCTTCACGTTTGTTTGCTGAACCACTGGTTGCTCCTGTTGACACCACAGCACTTGGACGTTCCTTTGGTACACACACAGCTACACGCTTGTTTGCTGAACCACTGGTTGCGCCTATTAATACCACAACACTTGGACGTTCTTTGGGTACACCCACAGCTACACGCTTGTTTGTTGAACTACTTTTTGCGCTTGTTAATACCACAACACTTGGACGTTCCATGGTGCGAAGTTTTGCTTTATTTTATTCTTCGTTGTTGATATTCGTCATCTTATCATCGGCATGCTCATGATATTCTGACATACTTAGCATCCAAATAGAGTATATGTCGCGAAAACGCGGATTTTGTCCGGTCTACGGGAGTTTACACATATAGTTTCAGCTGTGCGAAGGCGATCGGGGTGAAAGCGGGCGGCGCGAAGGGAATGGAGGTGAATGACTCTTTCGGACGGACGGACAGCTTTCGGATCATTCGTTTGGTAACAGAATATATATTTTAATAGGTTATAAATGTAAAAGGTTATATAAATAGAACGTTCTCACACTACCTTAGGTATTCGTATTTCAATGCTGGGCATACAGTATTGCAATTTCATTGAATTTCATGTTGCATATATGCATTTTCAATGCTAGTCCTCTGAATGTTTAGGGGTATTGATAACATACATTTGTAAGATAATTTTATTTATAGTGAATCTAATAGTTACATAATAATTTACTTGCAGTATTAAAGGTTAAACCCCCACACAGTTCCTGCTTGCACGAATGTTGATTTCCGGATACGTTCATGATGAAATTTTCAACCTTGGTATCATTTTTACGTCATCCGCTGTTGTTCAATTTACACGTGGCATAGATTCAATTAGTTTAATGTTATTGTCTCCGAATGTATTATCAGAACCCTTGCGCTCTGTTTTAGTTACTCATGCAGTAACTCCTTCTTTCGTTTTCTCTGTTGTGAGCTATCGGACGCAAAAAAAGATTCAAAATAAACTGGTGACTGATACATTATTTCAAAGGGAGAAAGAACCCGCATGGGTTATTTTCAAGATGAGAATTATTTGCTCAGTGTGAATAAGATTGTCTTTATCGATGAAAACATTTCATAATAATTCTCCCGCTTTGGAAAAGTTAGTGAGATTGCACTTCCATGGTAAATCCATGTTCACATCAGTATCATCACCCAAGAGTATAATTGACTCATTCGGAGGTTGGTTGGTAGCTTCTTAGCGTTTGAATTGGGATATTTTGTGTGTTTTGTTCGTTTATCTTTATATATGTACATATATGTATATATTGTATAAACTGTTTATAGCAATAGTGTGGTAGGTATATTTTATAACTCGATTTGCAGCCTTAGTGTGCGATCGGCCCCGTTTGGTACCAGCCTAATATTGAATTAGGGCAACGTTTTGTGTTTTCCAGCTATTTATTTCATATGTATATAATATCTGTAGAAATAGTATGATTTTTTAGTTGGCAGTTGGCGGGTTGATGCATATATTTCTCAGGATTCAGTAGCTTCGTTACGAGATTCTGTATACTCTATAACGCATTATTCAGTTTTAAACCAGATATATCGGTGCTTCATTCATGCGATGTTCCAATAGCGAGAGTAGCTGAACGATATGGATTTATTGTAAGTTATTATACTGTGTTATGTAAACTTAGTAATGATCGGTTGATATGTGTTGAATTTGTAGTGTTTTGGAATTTTAAAGTTATCTCATACAATTATTGGAATGTTCTAGGGTATTTTAGGTTTGCATCTTCCACGTGGCACACTATTTCAGGCAAAATTGGTCGGGTATTGCATCATTCTTCAAATTTTATTATAAGTTGTCCGTTTTAGTATATTTCATCCAGTTTGGTATACTCTCTGTACAGTTTCAATCTTCGATGCAAGGTATTGAGTATTTTATATAATTATAGGAATATTAAGATATATTACGTTTGTATCTGCAAAATAGAACATTATTTCAGGTATAATTTAGTTAGATGTTGAATATTTTTAGTGTTTTATACTTCTTCTTACATCCTGGTACAATGTTTGACGTGGATAATATAGATATGGAAGATTCCATTTGTTACAATCTTGGTCTTGGTGTCACTTTTCTGTATATTTAGTGTAGGCACATACTTCAATTTTTTGGAGGAGTTAGAGAGTCCCCTAGGCCGAAGCTCGTTGTGTTTATGTTTATTTGTATAAATAGACCGTTGTACTATGATGGATACCTTAGTGTATTACAATTTTCAATATCGGTTAGGGCAGAGTAGAGAATTTCATTTGGTTATTTTTATAGTTGTTGTATGATATTTTTCCACGATAATCATAGAAATGTATGTTTAAGAGGTGAAAATCCGTACTGCATCTCTGTGGAATTTTGTCATGGATCCCTAGCAAGTGTGAAGTTCGACGTTTTAGAAGACGATTTACTGGATGGATGGGTCCTGGTGTAGAGGCGGCTTGCACTCTTTGGTGGTCATTTGGAGTTCGCCCAAGTTCAACGTGATTTTGTAAGTTCTTGTGGATGTCGGTCTCAACTTCCATGGGTTTGTTAGAGAGGTTATCCGACAAGCTGCTGATCGTTGTAGTGATTTACTTAGGTCGTCAGTGAACAGAAGCCCAGCTTTGTATAACCACACATGGGTATGTTCAAGCGTATGTACGTGTTACATGAGTTAAAAAAATGTATAACAAAAATGTTAAATTCAAAATCTCAATAAAATTTCAAATTTTCGAGGGATAACGCCTTACTTAAGTAGCCAAGTTATCACTTCAATAGACCGACTTGGCTCTGCCATCCCTCGAAAATTTGAAATTATATTGAAATTTTGAATTTTATTTTTTTTATAAATTTTTTTAAAACTAATATAACACGTACATACGCTTGAACATACTCATGCACATACGTACACAGCCCTATACACATATATACATACATAGTTGATGACCTAGGCGAGCAACGTTAGGCCTAAAGTTATGCGAAAAACAACAGGAATCAACTTATAATAGCTAGCTGCACACCGAGAATGGAGTCAGTGTTACGTTGAGATCAAGCGGAGATGCACGTTTCGTCATAGTATAAAGAAAATGAATATTCACGTCTCATAAATTTGTTCACAAGTGTTGTAAGAAGAAACCTCTGAAGATGATATGAGTCGGTTCGAACAAATATTGACTAGTGTTGAAAATAACAGTTATCTCAGAATGGGTAAAACAAGAAACAAAAGAGTGGGAAATATCATTCATATATGGATGAAGGAAAAATGAAGTCGGCTTCGGGTAACTGATGTCGATGCGTTACAGTCGAATGTAACAAAGTTTAAGGGAAGTATGAAAGCAAATCTTGAAATTGATATGATCCAAGTGGAAAATCATCATGACTGTAATAAAGCTGAGGTAGTGGAAAACTAATTGTACCTTAGAACAAAATAGTGTCTGGATCGTATGCAAAATTTCTCAATGATGAAGATCAGAATTACTTCGAATTGGAGAAGTTTCGAATAATTAAGGTTCAAGAAGGAGCAATACATTTGTGGACTCACGGGAACGGAACAGCTTTTGGTATTCGCATCAAAGATATGATGAAGTATATGAAGGATTTTGAGAGGAATCTGAAATATAGTGATGATGGGTATGGTTGGTTGTACGAACCATGCTGTTTCAAATCAAAAAACGAGGTAGATGTCATTGATGATGCCAGCAAAGTCTGTAAATAATGACAATATGCTAATAATAAACCGTGAAAATCCTTTATCGAATGTTTATATTATCCTAAATTTAAAGGTTGAGCAATGAATTGCAAACATCGTGTCAGTCGGAGATAACATCGAATTGTCGAAATCAGTGGAAGCATATGTTTCACGGTATGAAACGAAGCACAAAAAAATCAGATCTTGCTCAGACAAGTTTGTGGATCTGTTTTGGAAGGATGGAGTATAGCTTGAGACACCTTTGTTCGAAAGTGATGGGGGTAACGGGGGTCTGTAATCTGTGCAAAAAATAAAATAAAATTGAATAAACGTAAATCTACCAGTAATATGTGTCGACATCTGAAACGAAGTCATCGTCAGGAATATGAAAACTATAGGAAAGAAAAGGCAAATCAGAGGTGCAAGTCGTCAAAGGATGTAGTGGCCGGAGCTATTGAAGTAAATTAGGTTAACCTAGTGCGAGATCACGTATCCGATTGTATGAAGCTGGAAACAAATATGAATTACTTTTAACATTCAATCCATCTAAGTTTGAAAATGGGGGCCTCTCTGCAAACTAATATGGGTCAAGAGTGACAACGAAATAAATAACGTAAATTGTAAAAGGATAATTGCAGTCGTGTGGAGGGCTTCATATGTATACATCAATGATGAATACCATACATAAGGTTAGGTTAGGTTAGGTTAGTGATGTGTGTGAATAGCATAAAGAAAAGTGGTGTAAATTTATGTCAAAAAAAATTAAGAATCATATAAAAATAGCTAAAACAATCAAACGAACGATGTTATTTACATATGAAAAATGGATTAAATCTGCTAGATCAAAATTGGAAGTGTGTATCAAAACTGCAGAGGATGGATCAAAATGTAGAATCAAGTGGAGATATTTGTTATGCATAAATCTTAAAACACTGAAAAAAACACGTAAGCAGGAAATCTCGATCGATAACATAATTGTTGGTTGGGATAGGTTAGGTTAGGTTAGGATGATTAGTTCTTTTAACCTAACATGACGTGAAGCTGATCAACATTAAATATCTTGTAACAAAAACAAGGGACTTTGTTCTAATGGAAAAACCCATATCAGAGGTATAATGCTACAGATGTTAACCGACCCTGTATATACATACAAATGTGTGTATGTGTCTACATTGCGCCGGCACCAACCCTGTATACGCCAACGTTATGCCGACATATGCCGGCACCAACCGTCTATACGCCGATATTATGCCGGCACCAACACTGTATACGCTAACATTGTGCCGGCAAATGCCGACACCAACCTTGTATACGCCTGAATTATGCCGGCACCAACCCTGTATACGCCAACATTATACCGGCACCAACCCTGTATATACGTATAAATGTGTGTATGTGTGTACATGGTTTATTAAAAAAAAAGCCACGTAAAATATAACCATGTGGAGGAATTTGATGCGTACATCACATAACAGAATGACTAAATACCACACATTACCATCAAACTTGAATGAACAAATATATAAATATTTGTCAGGTTAGGTTAGGATAGGATGATTAGATCTTTGAACCTAACATCGAGTATAACTGATCCACATTAAAAAACCTTGCAACAAATGAAGTGAATTTGTTCCTTTACAACCTACATGCTGAGGCTTATCCAAACTTGTAATGGAGATATCGATAAAATTCTGGAACCTAAACATCTGCAAGAGGATATTTGCTGGATCAAAATTAGATAAATGTATTCAAACGGCTAATAATATGTTAAATATACAGCCCTAGTGGAGAGATTCATACATATCAATACCAAACATAAACATCTGACTTGAATGAAACTACATAACTATTGGTTAAAATAGGGTAGGTTAGGTATTAATGCATCTGGCAGTGAATGGCAACCCTTTTTGCATTCATTGATACTTAATCTTTGTTGTCGTACATTGATATATACTTCGCTAATTAAGTACCTTAGGCATGGTTTATATCCTAGATCTTGTTGACTTCGAACCTTACATCACAGATCTGTAGTTAAAATGTTAGAGTGGATTTATTCAATATGCGTTATAATAGACGAAAATGGTAGGAACAACAAATCAAACATTACAACGAAAAATCTTTTTCTTACAGTAAAACCAAACATAAAACTTGCTAACGCTTCAACACCCGTAACACTCACTAACATATGCGGTAAGCTTACATATACGTTTTGAACTCTACAGTCTACTAACGGGTGTACATATCTTGGTAAAGATTTGTAAAAACTACAGAGTCAAGTGGATAGATTTGATATGAATAAAGCTCAAATCAATGAAAAAATACATGACATAAGTATGAAAACGAGGAAAAGTATATAATCCTTAGTTAGATTAGGTTAGGATGGGTTAGGTTTACGGCTATCATCACAAACCTTTGGTGAAAAATGCTACATTGGATCTGGTGAATGCTCGAATAAGTCAGATATTCTGAATTGGTTTGCAATTTATATCTTCCAAGTGTATAAATTGCAAACGGATCACAGACATTTATAAAAGTAATACAAGCGGGAATAAGATCTAGTAAAGACATGTGAGCGGATAACATAATTGAGATGTACATTAAATTAATGAAGAATTGTAACACTAGCACTCTATACAAATCCGGTAGATTAGTTCTCCAAGACGACATAGAACCGGACCCAAATCCAATGTCGAGAGGTAAAACATACTAAATTTTGAATCATTGCATCCAATTAAGCGTGTTTTACACCCAACATTCCATGAAATTGGACGAATTTATACCTAATACAGATATATTCTTATGATAACCAATTAAAACATACAACAACAACTATAAAATAGCTAAATAAGATTCTCTTCTTTACATACTCCAATATGACTAAGATCGTATTCTAATAACATAACAGCATAACACTCATACTAAAATATATCTGACATTTAAAACAAACACTGAGTTCATGCATAATGAAGTTATAATACTACGGTATCCGTTCAAATCTATGACAAATTCCTTGACCTAATTGATGCTATGCCTCTAGTAGGACCAAATCAAAGCCTAGTGTGTCATAACAACGTACTCTACCATGCTTTATTAGGTCACTTCTCAACAATCTACCAGTAATACATAACAAACTTAGAGGTAACACCCAGTCATGGTTTAATACCTCAGCTTCTGTTCACTGGCGACCTAAGTAAATCCCTACAACGATAACCTCTCTAACAAACCCATGGAAGTTAAGACCGACTTCCACAAGGACTTACAATATCACGTTGAACTTGGACGAACTCCAAATGACCACCAAGGAGTGTAAGCAGCCTCTAAACCAGGACCCATTCATCCAGTAAATCGTCTTCTAAAACGTTAAACTATATACTTGCTAGGGATCAATGACGAAATTCCACAGAGATGCAGTTCGGATTTACACCTCTTAAACATACATTCCTATGATTATCGTGGAAAAAAATCATACAACAACAGCTATAAAAAATAACCAAATAAGATTCTCTACTCTGCCCTAACCGATATTAAATTTTGTAATACACTAGGGTACCCATCATAGTACAACGGTCTACTTATACAAATAAACATGAACACAACGAGCTTTGGCCTAGGAGACTCTAACTCCTCCAAAACACTGAAGTATGTTCCTACACCAAATATACAATAAAGTAACACCAAGACCAAGTTTGTAATAAATGGAATCTTCTATATCTATAATATCCACGTCAAACATTGTACCAGGATGTAAGAAGATGTATAAAACACTAAAAATATACAACATCTAACTAAATTATACCTGAAATAATGTTCTACATTGCAGATACAAACGTAATACATCCTTATATTCCAATACTTGTATAAAATACCCAATACCTTGCATCGAAGATTGAAACTGTACAGAGAATATACAAAACTGAATGAAATATACTAAAGCGGTCAAGTTATAATAAAATAAGAAGAATGATGCAATAACCGACCAACTTTGCCTGAAATAGTGCGCTACATGGGCGATGTAATCCTAAAATAAATAAATAAAAATTTAACTGTATGATAGATCTTTTCAAAATTCAAAAAAACAACTAAAAATTCAACACATATCAACCGGTCATTACTAAGTATACATAACACAATATAATAACTTACAATAAATCCATATCGTTCAGCTTCTCTCGCTATTGGAACACCGATATATCTGGTTCAAAACTGGATAATGAGTTATGGAGTATACAGAACCTCGTAACGAAGCTACTGCATCCTAAGAAATATATACATCAACCTGCCAACTGCCAAACTAACAAACCATACATATTCCTATAGATTTTATATACATATGAAATAAATAGATAAAAATACAAAACGTTGCCTAAATTCAATACCAGGTTGGCACCAAACAGGTCCGATCGCACACTAAAGCTGCAAATCGAGTTACAAAATATCCCTACTACACTATTCCTATAAACAGTATACACAATATATATATATATAATGATAAACAAACAAAACACACAAAATATCTCAATCCAACCGCTAAGAAGCTACCAACCAACCTCCGAATGAGTCAATTAAACTCTAGTGTGATGATACTGATGTAAACATAGATTCAACATGGAAGTGCACTCTCACCTACTTTTCCTACTAAGCAAATAATTTGCATCTTGAAAATCATCCATAACGTTTTTTTTCTTCTTTTGAAGAAATGTTTCAGTCACCTGTTTATTTTGAATCTTTTTCTGCGTTCGATAGCTCAGAAAAGAGAAAACGAAGGAAGGAGTTACTGCAAGAGTTACTAAAACAGAGTGCAAGGGTTCTGATGATACATTCGCAGAAAATAACATTAAACTAATTGAATCCATGCCACGTGTAAATTGAACAACAGCGAACGACAAAGAAATGATACCAAGGTGGAAAAAAATCATCATGAATGAATCCGGAAATCAACATCCGTGCAAGCAGGAACTGTGTTGGGTTTTAACCTTTAATATTGCATGCAAATTATTATGTAACTGTTAGATTTATTATCAATAAAATTATCTTATAAATGTATGTTATCAATACCCCTAAACATTCAGAGGACTAGCATTAAAAATGCATGTATGCAACATGACATGAAATGGAATTACAATAATGAATGCCCAGCATTGAAATGCGAATACCTATGGTAGTGTATAAACGTTATATTTATATAACATCTTAACATTTATAACCTATTACAATATATATTCTATTAACAAACGAATTTATATTAATATTCTATTAACAAACGAATTTCTATTAACAAACGAATAATCCGAAAGCTGTCCGTCCATCCGTAAGAGTCTTTCACCTCCATTCCCTTCGCGCCGCCCGCCTTCGCGCTGATCGCCTTCGCGCCGCTGAAATGATGTGTGCGAACTCCCGTAGGCCGAACAAAATCTGCGTTTTGGCGAAACATACTCTACTCATCTACGGGTGTGTAGAGCGCAGCTGCCTAACGAGAAGGGTTGATACCGGGGTAGAGTGGTCAGGAGGAATAAGTTGTTTCTATCTGTATTAACAATATTCTTCGTCAAATTAGAGTTGAGACATGTGCGTTGGTCTTATTAAATAGAGCATGTAGTATACAGCTTTTTGAACATTTGATCAACGACCAAGCAATTGCCTGAAGCAGAATGATCGAACCAATTTGTCTTCTTGAACACACTCCATGCGATCGTGTCTACTCTGCCACACAGTGTCAAAGACAGCTGTCAAACTACTTCTGAAGGTTGATTTTTATTGTAGTAGTCAGTAAATTTGCTTTCCAAAATATTCCCCTGAAGAATTTGGAGGTTCACTTCCAATATAACACTCTCGCTTAGAGACAAAATCGCCTACAAACCTATTGAACTGTCTTGCAGGCTTTCCTGTTCGAGTCTCACATCGGTATTTTTTGTGGCAATCGTCTCACTGCTTATTTCATGTTGCAGCGAAGTAAGCAGCCTGCGGTCTCAGTTTCTTCCGTGCTCACCCGTTCTGTCTGTTGGATCTACCTTGCCCCGTCGTGTCTTTGTTTCACCCGCCCTACCCCGTCCTGTCTGTTTCATCCGCCCTGCCATGTCTTGTCTGTTGCATCCACGCTGCCCCGTTTTATCTAGTGCTCCCACCCTGACTCGTCGTGCTTCTAGCTGTTTCATCGCCCGTGCCTAGTCTTGTATTTGTTTCATCCGCCCTGATCCGTCTTGTCTCTGTTTCATCCGCCGTGCTTTGTCTTGTCTCTGTTTCACCCACCATGCCCTGTCCTGTCTCTATTTCCTCTGCCCTGCCCCGTCTGTCTCCGTTTCATCCGCCCTGCCCCGTTTGGTCTGTTCCATCCACCCTGCCCCGCCTTGCCTCTGTTTCATCCACCCTGTCTCGTGTTTCATCCACCCGTCCTCGTCTTGTCTCTGTTCCATGCACCCTGTCTCGTTTTGTATCTGTTTGATCCACTCGCCGTCGTTTTGTCTCTGTTCCATGCACCCTGCCTCGTTTTGTCTCGATTTCGTCCACCCGTCCTTGTCTTATATCTGTTCCATGCACCCTGCTTCGTGTTATCTCTGTTTCATTCACCCGTCCTCGTCTTGTCTCTGTTCCATTCACTGCCCCGTCTTGTCTGTTTCAACCATCCTGCTCCGTCTTGTCTCTGTTTTATCCACCCTGGCTCGTGTTTCATCCACAGGTCCTCGTCTTGTCTCTGTTCCATGCACCCTGCCTCATTTGGCCTCTGTTTCATCCACCCGTCGCCTTCTTGTCTGTTCCACGCACCCTGACTCGTTTTGTCTGTGTTTCATCCACCCATACTCATCGTGTCTCTGTTCCATGCACCCTGCCTCGTCTTGCCTCTGTTTCATCCACCCGTCGCCTTCTTGTCTGTTCCACGAACCCTGCCACGTCTTGTCTCTGTTTCATCCACCCTGTTCCGTCTTGTTTGTTCCATGCACTCTGCTTCGTTTTGTCTCTGTTCCATGCACCCTTCCCCGTCTTGCCTTTGTTTCATGCACCCTGCCCCGTTTTTTCTCTTTTTCATGCACCCAGCCCCGTCTTGTCTCTGTTCCATGCACCCTGCCCGGTCTTGTCTCTGTTCCATGCACCCTCCCTCGTATTTTCGTTGTTTCATTCAACCTACCCCGTCTTATTCCTGAGCCCAGCCTACCTGTCCTTTCCTTTAGACTACAGCACTGCTTTGCATATAAATTGTGCTATTTAGGCTTGAATAGACCTGCCGAGAGAGCGGCCGAGAAAACTGTCGGCGCAGCCTTCAATTGGTGGGCAGTTTTAGGGGGCATATTTGAAGCCCTATGCTTGTGGGCAGCGCTCCCTAGCAAGTCGAAACCATGGTGCGCCGGGTACTCTTCAGCGAAGTCTCGGTGGTTTTCGCCTTGGATCAAATACCCATAGGACGGTCCCTCTCACAACCTGGGAATGATCGACCAATAACGAGGAGCACACTGAACAATTCGCAATTAGTGGCCTGCTCCTTAAAGCAGCCTATAGTGATCTTGTCCTGATCACAGTTTTTTTGTGTGTTGTTATTGACACCTTCTGCTTAAAACCCCGTACTCAGTCATTCTGTAGCAGCAACCAGCGAGTCCTGCAGTGCCAACTGGAAGTTGGTCGGGTTATGATACCACGAGAGCAGTTTGGCTGAGCGCTGTCAGGTTCTGCAGGTGGTACTCTTAAGTTGGGAATGAGGAGCCCCCGTATCAGTCAGTACCCTTTATGCATGATGAGTCAAAGTGGTCAGTTCACGGTGATCATTTGTGATGCAAGAAGGAGCCCCAGTACTTGTCAGTACCCTTCATGCATGATGAGTCAAAGTGGTCAGTTCACGGTGATCATTTGTGATGCAAGAAGGAGCCCCAGTACCTGTCAGTACCCTTCATGTACATGATGAGTCAAAGTGGTCAGTTCACGGTGATCATTTGTGATGCAAGAAGGAGCCCCAGTACCAGTCAGTACCCTTCATGCATGATGAGTCAAAGTGGTCAGTTCACGGTGATCATTTG
>SDVV010017698.1:0-13930 GCA_016164225.1 Gammarus roeselii
TGTACTGAGATGGTTCGGGCACATGGAGAGGATGGATGAAGGGAGATTGGTGAAAAGGGTAATGAATGCGGAGGCGAGTGGTTGCAGGCCTAGAGGTAGACCGAAGTTTGGGTGGATGGATGGATGGTCTGAAGCAAAAGGTGGAGGTGGCGAGAGAGCGTGCAATGCACAAGCGTGAGTGGAGAATGTTTGTGAATGGTTGATTTTGACGCTGCTCTGATGTGCTTTCCCGCCCTTGGCATCCCGCTGTCGGGATGGTCGTGGGTAGGGGGGGGGGCGGTCATTATGACGCGGCGGGGGTAAACCAGTGAAAACTGTCGGGCCCTGCTGCCGACGACGGATCCTCGGACTGCACTCGTGACCCAGAGTGTAAGTTGGGGGGCTACCGGCCAAAGGGCTAAGTTGTGTGAGTGTGAGCGTATGAGGGTGTGAGGTGCGCCTTGCCGTCGGCCACCCCCCTTTCTGGGGGATGCGGCCTAGTGTCTGTATCTGTACTTCTATTGAACTCCAGCCAATCAAGCATGGTACTCCCACCTCCGTTGATTTGATCTTGATTTACGTTTGTAAAATATTTTCCCTGTTGCTGTTAATTTTCTTCTCGTCCTTTGATAGTCAATTTTCTGTTATAGTATATTATACTTCAATTCAACACCTTTTCATAATACTTCGAGTTTTGCACAAAGAGCACTTGAGTTTTTGCAATTCACTTTTTCATCACCAAACTGCATAAGAATTTTCTTCAAACTGCTGACCTTTGGGATTGTGCATGGACAGAATTACATATTTTGTAAATTATTTCATCTGTAGACCATATTAATATTAACATCTACTGGTTACCCATGGAGATTGTCGAAACTAGTTCGTCAAAGGCCTCCATCCTAGAGCTGGGGCGAATACGCGTGCACCTGCTTCCATCTGTCTCGTTAATGCGCGTGTATCAGTATGAGAAGCTTCAATCGTACATGAAGGACAAAGTTATGCTCTTGCTAATAACTTTATAACTGTATTGAGTTGGTCATGCCATGAGCTGAAACAAACCCAAAGACTGGCAATAACTTGCCGATGACATGATGCAGCACTTGTTGCTTATTTGACGTTCGGTGCCAGATGGACAGCAACTCCAATGCGCTGGAAAGTTCTGTTGCTAAAATAATTATGTTTGTCACAGTTTCTGTTCACTCACTGAAGTCTTGTACCTTGCCCACAGACTGAGGAGCTCGGGGCGGCACTGAGAGCTGACAACACCCACCCCCTTGCAACACCAGCAATACAACCGACTGAGACGAGGCCCATTCTGAAAACAGCCTTCTCTTTGCGGCACCTTGAACACTACCATCAGTGACTGGAAAAGGGCTAACCATCTGCATCCACCTCACGCCTCCAGTGCGACCACCTCCTACTCCACCATTCCCGTCACTGATAAGGGCGCTAACCCCTTCATTCAAAAACAGCGACGCCCTCTAATTTTCGGTTTAGGATGACAGCAGCCGGCCTCCTTCCAACACCTTGTCTGTTTAGCTCACAGCGGTGCCCGAGGCCAATAGACTGGTTGCTAGCGTTAGAGACACTTTGTGCATTGTGGGTTAATTTGCTTTCACCCCGAATCATCCTTGACAAGTGAATGTATGATTGCCGTGTGTTCTGATGCTCTAAACCTTTCCCACCGTCTCAGTGGTATGACACTGGCAAGCTGACTCGAACATATTCCTTCTACACTGATGTTCCTGATAAGACAGATGTGGATTAACAGCTCATTCAACTTCTCATTCGCCTGTGGCACGATCAGTCCGGCAAACGATTCATCATCGAAGTAAAATTGTCTTAATGGAAGCCCAGGCGATACGCGCCAAATAATAGACAACACATGCGCTGGCATTGGCTATCACTACAGCTGTGGCGCCAAATATTAGACAACACATGTGCTGGCGTTGGCTGCCACTACAGCTGTGGCGCCATATAAAAGATAACACATGCGCTGGCATTTGCTGCAGCTGTCGTGTACATCGGTAGGCGATGAAACCTTGAACAGAATGATATTAAATGCATCAACCCATTGCCGGCTTTGTCACGACGTCCTCTTGCATGGTTGGAACTTTGGTCGTCAACATCCACCAGGTAGTAAATACCGTGTAAGGAGCGACTCTACCAGTGTCCCTTCAAATGCCATCTGATGCCTATTCCTAACCCGGTTTTAAAATGCTCATATTATGATGGCGATTTAGACTTCTAATATCTTACGGTCATCGTTTAGTTTTTACTGAAGATTTGTTGTTCGGTTATGTTTTATTTGGTAGCTACCGCATCAATTTGTTAGCGATGACAAGGGTCATTCACCATCGTGAAGAAGCCGTGCACCATCGTGAGAAAGCCGTGCACCACCGTGAGAGAGCCGTGCACCACCATGAGGGAGCCGTGCACCGCCATGAGGGAGCCGTGCACCACCATGAGCCGTGCACCACCATGAGGGAGCCGTGCACCATCGTGAGGGAGCCGTGCACCATCGTGAGGGAGCTGTGCACCATCGTGAGGGAGCCGTGCACCATCGTGAGGGAGCCGTGCACCATCGTGAGAGAGCCGTGCACCACCGTGAGGGAGCCGTGCACAACCGTGAGGGAGCCGTGCACAACCGTGAGGGAGCCGTGCACCATCGTGAGGGAGCCGTGCACCACCATGAGGGAGCCGAGCACCACCATGAGGGAGCCGTGCACCACCATGAGGGAGCCGTGCACCAGCCGTGCACCACCGTGAGGGAGCCGTGCACCACCATGAGGGAGCCGTGCACGAACACAAGCACCCGCAGTTGCCTTGCTGGTTCGCTTAATAGTTTTATATCTGTCGTAACTTGATCGAGCATTTGTTCGTCTTTTGCCTCCTACGGCATCGGCACCAGACCGGTATCTAGAAACCAATAGGTAGCTACCTTCTGTAATATAAATATCTGCTGGAGAATCTATAGTAGGTTGCGGTAGTCTTCAATTAGATGTAGAAGTGTGAAAGCAAAGCTTGGTTTAGGTAGAATGAGTTAATTACGCTTTCCATGAGCAACCAATATTTAAAGACGGTCTGTTTGATGAGCTTCTCACTAACCGTCAGCGGATTGTGTGGGTTTGCCAGTCACAACTCTTGCTCCGTATGTATTCATTGCTCGTTAGTAAATTGCCCATACTCTCTGTACAGTATGTAGATCATTACCAAGATATATATAGATGCCTTGATGATAGTATCGATTGCTGTGTTGTTCTCGTAATTTGTATCTATCCTGTGGATGGTATGGCAATAGGTAGACGCTGCTCCGATAAAGCTACTGGTCATTTGTTACATAGTATTGAGGTCCATTCTGTGTACCGCGTCGTCAGAAGTGGCCCGAGGCTTCGAAGTAGATTACCTTAGTTATTAATGCATCAAAAGGCGATGTCCTCAGTGCTCGACGCTCGAGGCACAGGGACTCCATTTGGTATGAACTTCTCCATGAAACATTGAAAGCCTCGTGCTAGACGATTTGCATAACGCAAACATTTTCAAATTCCTGAACGACAGGACGGGCGTGGTATCGCATCAGGCATTACAACCGTACATGAACATTTTTGCAGGTCACGGTAGTAAATAACAGTTGGATCACGGCCTCGCAAAAGTGACTGACCGCTTCTCGAGGACGCCTTGCGCTTGTGTCCTCCCGTTAATGTTTTTGGACGTATATTCTACTCGAAGGTGATCTGCTTGGTAGACGTAGCTGTGCAGTCACATTGAGCGATATAATCATTTAAAAAAAATGGGCGTCCCCGAGGGAAGCGTCCTCAGTGTCACTCTTTCATTACTATACGTGGACGACCTACAAATTAGCTACAGACACCCTAGCCTCATAACAATTCAACATGAACTCCAGAAGTGCCTAAACCTAGTCGGGAACTGGACTTCCCTAAACGTATTCCGATTTTCGCCCTATAAAACTAACAGCATGCACTTTACCCTTGTGCCCGGTGTACGCCTGAAACCAGGCCTAACGCTGCACAACACATCTTTAGCATACAAAGAAACGATCAAATTCCTGGGTCTTGTGTGGGATCCTAAACTCACGTGGTGACCCCACATTGCAGCCCTGGCGACTCGCTGCAAAAGGTCGACAGGACTTATCCAATCGGTAACATCCATGAAGTTCGGTGCCGACATGGACACCGGAATGACGCTGTTCAGAGCAATAATACGATCGCGCATTGACTACGGAGCCGTTGTCTACGGATCTGCAGCCAAAACTACTCTCGACCATCGCAAACAATGCTTTGCGTATCACAACCGGCGCGTTCCGCTCCACTCCGCTCCAATCGAAACACTTAAAGTGTTCGCTAACGAACTTCCACTTCCGCTCCGGCGAGACAAACTTTCCCTACAATACTATTTTAAGACTAGAAGTCTAATCAGCAACCCTGCAATCAGCCACACCACCAACATTTCCGATACGCGCCTTTTCGCGGCTGAAAAGAACAAATGCCCATCGTTATCCCTTCGTGTGGACAACCTGCTGACCTCGCTGAACATCAATCGTAAAGCTATTAAGCCTTCATTCTCCTACCGAATTTTTCAATTTAACACTTCAACATGGATAATCAACCCACCACCGGTCAACCTAGGCCTGCAAGTGTACCCTAAAAAAACTACTCTAACCAACGCGCACCGGCAGGAATTCCTAAGACTACTTGAAGAATATTTAGAGCACAGCCATATTCACACCGACGGCTCCAAAACCGCGGACGGGGTGGGAGCCGCCGCTGTGTGCGGGAACATCCCACTCTCAGCCACCCTCCCACAAGAGGCGCCCGTGGTCTCTGCGGAGCTCCACGCACTCAAACTAGCGAACTCTATTGCCAAAACAGATCACTTCCTCCAAATACGTCGTATTTTCAGACTGTCTGAATGTCCTCACCCAGCTCAAAATACTGCACTACGTAAAATGCAGCACGATCTCTTTGTTTTGTCCGAGACGGGTCAGGCAGTTGAATCCTACTGGATCTCCGGACACGCGGGATAAGAGGAAACGAATGTGCCTGCTAAACTGGCATCAACTCACCAGGAACAATTTTTCGCAATACATTACAGGGACTGGCTCCCTACTATCAACTCCCATGTATGACCCCGATGGGATGAAATGTGGCAACAGTTGGTGAGAGGGAAACAAAGTTCACCAACACGGGACTCACGTGGATAACTCACAACCACCTGATGGATGTCGACACAGTACCAAACGCGCAACCTTGCCCCTGTTGCCACCTAGTGGCTATCTGCGTGAAACACTGATGGATTGCTGCGCACTCGCGGCAGCCCGACGAGCGTTCTTAAATCCCTCGTGCAAGCTACAAAGCCTACTCACTGACTCAACCTACCGTAAAAAGCTTATCGCTTTCGGAAAATCCACCGGACTATACGAAGTTGTCTAAACCTCAAACACCTGTGCAAGTGAGGCGGTCTCTCCACCCCATTACGCACAGTGATCAATACATTTACGAAGATACGCGTTAACTGTTTACTCTTTTGTACGCGCTAGTGCGCGAGTGTGCCACAGTTGAAATTTGTACTTGGTTTTATCTTGACACGACTAACATTTTTGCGCGCGAAGCCATGCGAACTTACCTGAATCAGTGACGGCCGCACCCTACGGGGGAGCCTATTAACACGTTGAGGCTACGGTAGAAATGAGGCTCAATTAAAAATAAGCACCTGGGTCGTAGACAGTATCGGTTGACCAGCGGTTTCCAGTCGGATAAATGGGAAGAGTTGGGCGTGGGGCTAGCAACCTCACCCCCTCATGAAACGCTGAGTAGCCAACAACGAAGCGAGAGTGGAACGACAGACGCTGTACTTCAATTGAATTATAAGCAACTTCGGAACAAGAAAAATGAATTACTATCTGTGCCGGCCAAATTGGAGCATTGTACTTCCTGAACGGCAGCTCAGAAGAAACAATTCTTCCACCCCACAATGATACAGACACTTGGCCGCATCCCCCAGAAAGAGGGGTGGCCGACGGCAAGGCGCACCTCACACCCTCACACGCTCACACTCACACAACTTAGCCCTTTTGTGCTAAAGGGTCCGGCCGGTAGCCCCTCAACTTACACTCTGGGTCCCGAATGCACCGAGGAACCGTCGTCAGCAGCAGGGCCCGACAGTGCTTCGATATATTGTCGGAGCTCCGTTGGGAAGATAGACTCCTTAATATAATCAAATTCTTCCCATGTGATCCTCTCCGGCTCATTGAATCCAACGCAAGGTGTTTGTTGCTGTGTAACTGATTTTCTCGATCAGTGTGAGCATTCCTTGCGTCCCAGTCAACGACTTTATTGCATGTTCAACGACTCGCGTGCATAGTTTTTATCACGTTATTGTTTCTCCCAGACTCGTGGGGCCACATGTTGAATTACACAGTGCCGTTGTTTTCATTGGCAGAATGATATGCCTCATGCATCATTCGAAAGGGTCTCTGACCTTGATTCCAAAAATGTTTATGTCCGGCCGTTCTAACGCTCGAACGATTAATCGGAACTCCTTCAACAGGTTTTGAGCTCATGTGGAGTACTACAATTTCGAGCAGACTTCTTTCAAATTTCGAACTTAGTGGATTTTTTGTTTCATATTTTCCAACAGTTTTTTTTTATTGCTGAGGCTTCGCCAATTATGTATTGGTTCTACGCTTCATGGCTTGAATAAAATGGAACACCATACGCAGAGTTCCACGGTTGCTTTTTATCAAAAGTGGGTTTCGTTCCATCAAAATAGCGCTCTGGTGTTACTCTTTACGCCTCATCGGGCTCCGGTGTTACTCTTCACATTTTCAAAATGATGAGGCTTCTCCCATATTACATGCATTTTAATAATTTCAGATGCAAATTAATTCATTATATGCGGGACTTTACGTCAAGTGATGCTTCAAAATGCCGCGTTTTCGTCATAACTGCCCTTTGGTTTAGGCTCATCGGCATAAATTCTGCTAAGCCAAGCACTTGCGACTGAGGTCGTGCATTCCGGTTAAAAATCTCAAGAATAAAGATGGTAGATGACGTTTCTCCCCTAAAGTTTGAAAGTTATCGTGCCTTGCAATCTATAATCTAATTGTTTTTGAATTTTTAATCCTAATTCGAAATCTTAGATTATTTTGAAGCTATTTTCCTGTAAGAAACCCTTGTTTGAATTGCATGCCCTACAGTTTAAGGGCATCACAACGTGCAGCACATCATTGAGATAGTTTCTCTCAGTGTTATTCTTTAACCACTCTGGACGAGCAGGAGTTAGACCTCACTCACACCGGTTGCTGTTTATGTCTGCACAACGCAACTTGCCGGCGTAAGCCATTTGTTGCTCACGTGTCAATCCGCTCTTTTAACGAGTGACTGACGATGCTGGGAGACGATCGTTTCGCTGTGACGGAGGATGTCTATTTTTTCTCTTTGTATTATAGATTTTTAAGTCTGGTGTGGCAGCATATCATCAGATGCCCCAAGGTGGCGATGGTTAGACTGGTGTTCTAAAGGCGATAGCTTTCTCCCTTGTGGAGACTATAAAGACTGAACGTGAATCCACTGCACGAGATTACTCAAACTAAACAACGTGATCACTTTCCTCTTAGCTCTTCACGAGGCCCAAATCAAATCTTGGTTCTCCGATGACTATTCATGGCAAACTTAACCTGGCCTCTGCCACACGCGTAAGTTTCATGTCTACAAAAAAACGTGAGTTTCAAAACTTTTTGATGAGTTAGAAGCGTCTTTGAATTCGGTTCAATCAATTCACTCTTGTAATTTATGAGTTTCATTCTATTCACTCCTGTAATTTATGAGTTTCAATCAATTCACTCCTGTCATTGAGGAGTTTCAATCAATTCACTCCTGTAATTTATGAGTTTCAATCAATTCACTCCTGTCATTGATGAGTTCAATCAATTCACTCCTGTCATTGATGAGTTTCAATCAATTCACTCATGTAATTTATGAGTTTCAATCAATTCACTCCTGTCATTGATGAGTTCAATCAATTCACTCCTGTCATTGATGCGTTTCAATCAATTCACTTCTGTAATTTATGAGTTTCAATCAATTCACTCATGTAATTTATGAGTTTCAATCAATTCACTTCTGTAATTTATGAGTTTCAATCAATTCACTCATGTAATTTATGAGTTTCAATCAATTCACTCCTGTCATTGATGAGTTCAATCAATTCACTGCTGTCATTGATGAGTTCAATCAATTCACTCCTGTCATTGATGAGTTCAATCAATTTACTTCTGTAATTTTTGAGTTTCAGTCGATTCACTCCTGTCATTTATGAGTTTTAATCAATTCACTCCTGTCATTGATATTTTAATCAATCTGTATTTTATGACTTTCAATCAATTCACTCCTGCCATTCAAGGAGTTTCAATCAATTCACTCCTCTAATTAATGAGTTTAGAAGTTAATTTGATTTACCAAAGTATGGTCTGTTGAGCTTTCCTAACTGCCTTAATTTTTTCTTAGATCATTAGTGACAGTTGCGGTACATGTAATCCCTTGAACTCCTACCATCCTTCGTTTTGCTTCACATCTGTCCAACTCTGCCTCTTCATGTATTAGGATTTAGAAGTTTAAGGACCAATATCACTCGTTATTTGGGTACACTTTTATTCATACTTCTTATTTTTTTCGCCAACTTAACGGTCTCAGTTGCATAGATTTTGCTGCGTAACAATAATCAAGTATCATATTCAGAAGAGAGATGCTGTAAAATGTATTTTTAAATCGTTAATTTACGATGAACTCAACTGTGCACCTGCGACGACAGTCTTGGTTAGCTAGCCCATTCCGTGGCCGATCACAGGCCGACTAGCAAGCAGGTCGTGAATCGATTGTCTGCATCACTTGGCCACCTGTTGACCCTCCGTCCCAACAGCTGGTCAGTCAACTTGAATCTACTCTACTCCCATATCATGGGAATCATTAAAGATAAAATTTGGTGTAGCAGAGGTCCCTAGACCGCACAAGAGTTGCCCCAACAAGTGTCTCTCTGAAATAGCCTTGTTCATAATTGTAGGTGTGTACATATACCCAGCGGCGTAGTGTGAGATGTTACAGACTCTTTGCAGCTTGTTTATAGTGTACCATACAATTTGCCTACTTATAGCGTTTAGCCGTGGTAATGGAATCTTGTTATCCTGTGGATTGTGTTGCTTTCTATTGATTATATTCCTTCTTTAGTGGTAAGGTAGTTGCATAGGTAAATAATACAGAAGATGATGGATTATCCTGCCCCGACTTATACCATGCGACCTTGTTTGAGTCGCAGCAAACCTTTTATAATGGAATCCGAACAGTTTCTATGCAGAGAGTAATTTGCTCGTTAGGATCCCTGCGCTGCGTTGTTTCGTCTCATCATTCATCTTCGGACCAAGTTTCTACAATGCGTGCTCATGCTTTTATCATCAAAGCGCCGCTCCTCGCTATCTTTTCCAACTAATGTGTTGGGCAGTACTTCAGGTCCAGCAGCCTGTACTACACCGCGCATCTTGTAACGAAGGGTAATGTTTTCATTGCGACCAGACCTATGCTCCTTGCAGCGTCAAATTAACCTTCGCCAGTCAAACATTTGATTGCGTTGACGAAGCCTTTCTTGATATCCTTACTATAAACCCACCAACAATTTGATCTATTCATGATGGAATTTTAATAGTTTGCGTTTTAGTTTCCAAAATTCTGTTTTCATCGCGCCCGGTAACTACGTTTTTGCCATAACACTGAAAGCTGTGAGCTTGAGCGATTTGTTGCTCACAAACACAGAAAAAGCTGTGAGCTTGAACGATTTGTTGCTCACAAACACAGAGAAAGTTGTGAGCTTGAGCGATTTGTTGCTCACATACACAGAGAAAGCTGTGAGCTTGAGCGATTTGTTGCTCACAAACACAAAGAAAGCTGTGAACTTGGGCGATTTGTTGCTCACAAACACAGAGAAAGCTGTGAGCTTGAGCGATTTGTTGCTCACAAACACAAACTTCTCTGCAAGTTTACTGTATTTTAGTGGTCCTTTGCACGTTCCTTGACATGAGAAGTAATTGTGGGCAAATGTTACCACTTTCATTCACTTTTATAGCTGAGTCGGCCAAACCCTTCATAATTCATGTCGAACGCACGGCTTCTTAATAGACTGTTCACGTAGTATATTTCAAGGTGCGCTAATGGCTGAATGATGGTCTTGGCAATCTAATCTAATGGCTGAAGAAATATAATTGCTTAGCTACTGGATTTACATTGAAGCACCTAACAGAGGTTTTGTTCTAGAGCAGACCTTTTTGTTTTAGGCTGTAGACGGTCTGTCTCGTATATCGTTTTAGCGGGAGGTCGCGTTGCAATAATGTTCACTGCGCACGCATCCTCTGTTGTGAAATGACGTGACGCGCTCTCATCTGATGTTTGTTGAGTTATCCGAATCTCCTGTCGAAATATGGCAAGTCTTGTGGAACAGGCAGACCACGATATTAGTGGAAGTTGGCCACTTCACGAACTGCAAACCATAACAAGAACGGTGAATCTGGCCCTGAATGGGCGTACGACAGTATTTATTGTTGTCTAAAAAAAAATCAGTTGGTATGGTTCCATACCGCACTGTGTACTTTGTAATATTATACTTAGTGTGAACTGAGACAAGTTTTAATACAGATAATTGACAACGTGTGTGGGTGTGTTTGTACGAGCTGTTTTCCTTGCAAAGTTATACATGTTAGTTTTCAAATCAATTTTTGTAAGTAGCTATAGGAACTTCAGTTGTGTTTTATAAAGTTTGTTGACGGTATGGGGAGTGTAATAATAGCAACAACATCATTCTAACGTTACGGCGCTTGGCCTAACGGTCAAAAAAACTGTTACGGTTCATACAGATACAGACACTAGGCCGCATCCCCCAGAAAGGAGGGTGGCCGACGGCAAGGCGCACCTCACACCCTCATACGCTCACACTCACACAACTTAGCCCTTTTGTGCTGAAGGGTCCGGCCGGTAGCCCCTCAACTTACACTCAGGGTCCCGAGAGCAGTCCGAGAAACCGTCGGTTCATAGTCTGAAGAAAATACAGATGCGGCGGATACAAGGATCTTGTATGATTTGAAATTACTGCCATTGTAAGTTGAAGAGAACATCGTGATGCTTGCGCAGACCTGTGGTGGTTACTCAAGAGCTGAAGTTCTTGTAGTGCTATGGTTACTGAAATTGCAGACCTGTGATTACTGTAGAGATGAGGCTGCTATGGTCACTGTATTGCTGTGGTTACTGCAACCAAAGTGCTGTGGTTACCGTAGAGATAAGGTTGCTGTAGTTACTGTAAAGAAGAGCTTGCTGGGGTTACTAAAGAGAATCGGTTGCTGTAGTTCTATGGTTGTTGTTGTTACTTAAGTGCTGCAGGGGAGTCTCGACTTGCGTACATTCCGAATTGCCTTTCCATTCTCGTTAAATTATTTGGTTATGCCCATAACTTGTTTTCATGTAAGCGTTTTTGGCACAGGTCAAATATTTATGAACCTCAAGAATGTTTTTCCTTTATTGATTAGAGCGTCTGTTAATGGAGAGAATCGAGAGCCTAGCAAAGGCATGTAACCACGATGACGGTGATGAAGACCTGGCCGCGCCACTTGCCAATGCCCGTTCTCGCCCACACTGCGCGTGGTTGGATGCAGTATCAACAGGATAAGTCGGCGTGACGTTAGGGCACCACATACGCGTGTCAAAGCAGCACTTTACATTGTTTACATCACTGGTACAGTAGACAAAGGGAATCGTTTTTGGTTACATTATTAGGGAAAACAGACTATATTTTTGTGACGTCGAATTTAACTTTGTGTGGAATTGTGCTGCGGTATAGTATCTTGACAAAGTTTCTTTATGTATTCTGTAAATAAATTATCCGTAGAGTGGAATTTTATATCAAAATATGATTATGTATGGATTTGTTAGTTCTATTCGTAAAAGAGTTTTCGTTCGCTACTGTCCATAAAACCGCGTACCACACGTCAGGTCTCTTGAAGATTCACTTTTAATTTGTACGGTCGGTGTAGGAGAAAACTTGTGTTTCCGAATGACGTTGATCGCTTTGGCATGAGAGCATTGCAAACTGTATCTTTTTTAAAACGCGTCAAGATGCGTACAAATATTTACTTGTTGAATCCTTTTGACCGATGACCTAGAGGAGATCTTTCTAATACTGACCTTAACAAATTATTCAGCATTTTGTTTTGCCCCTTGTGTGGGCAGATGAGTTCTGCAGAGGTTAATGCAATTGTCTTGCCATGTACGGTACAACCCTCCAGCTGGATACCTGCCCGTTCAAGGGTTAATTTGATGATTCATTAAAAGAGCAGCTATGTCAACGAAAGTTCAGTTGCTTTTTCTGTGTGTAATTTTTTGCATGTTCTCCCTCGTAAACCAATTACAATAACAGGTGAATTGAACCAAGAATAATTGTAAATTGTCATACGCTAATACTGTATTATAAACGTTTTTTAATTGTAACGGACTGCCGACTGCCTTGCGTACTTTTGATGAGCTATTTTTTTTCCTGATGTTGAAGCGGCCTATTTCGCCTTTCATTTCCACTCTCGAGCTCCTCGTTGATGGCTCTTAAGGTAATAGTGTTAAAACAATTAATAAATGTTGGTTAATATATCGCGTGATCAGTCTATGTAAACTTCTATCTAACTCTGCAGTCTGTTGACACTATCTGTAGGATCCATGTTGTTTCCTGCTTCAACATAAATGGATATTTGCAAAAAACAGTTGCAATAATTACCCTCATTCGCATATCCATGGATAAACTAAATCGATGTGTTTCTCTGTGTGATTGAATGTAGGTTTGATATATTTTTGGTGAAGTGTATGGCCTAAACTCGGGGACCTTGCATTCTCAAAGCTGCCCAGACACAGCTCTTAGTAGTTGAATGCAGTTTGGCCTATCGTCGGAGGCCTTGCATTCCCTAGGCTGCCTAAACACAGCTCTTTGTAGTTGATGCAGTTTGGCCTATCGTTGGAGGCCTTGCACTCTCTTGACTGCCCAAGTGCAGCTCTGAGTAGTTAGTGTAGTTTGGCCTGTGCTCGGGGACCTTGAAGCTCTGAGTAGTTCGTGCAGTTCGGCCTATACTCGGGAATCCGAGAACATGTGGCTGGAAAATCAAAATGTTCCAGCATTTGAATCATGGGGCTAAAACATTGTACGATAACTCATGAACACGAATACTTGGGGTTAAGAAATCCTGAGAGCGTAGGTTGGGTAAATCTATATGTGCGAACATACTGTGAAGAAGGGTCTTGAACATTGTACATTAACAAAAGAGTGAGTGGATGACATGACCTATGCCGTAGTATCAAATACTAATTCCAGTTGCAGTATTCAATTACAAAGGCGCCTCAGAACCCTAGCACCCCTGCTTCCCCCTCCCCACGATGTACAACTCATACAGATACAGACACTAGGCCGCATCCCCCAGAAAGGGGGGTGGCCGACGGCAAGGCGCACCTCACACACTCATACGCTCACACAACTTAGCCCTTTTGTGCTAAAGGGTCCGGCCGGTAGCTCCCCAACTTACACTCTGGGTCCCGAGCGCAGTCCGAGGAACCGTCGTCGGCAGCAGGGCCCGACAGTTTTCACTGATTTACCCCCGCCGCGTCATAATGACCGGGCCCCCCCACCCACGCCCATCCCGACAGCGGGATGCCAAGGACGGGAAAGCACATCAGAGCAGCGTCAAAATCAACCATTCACAATCATTCTCCACTCACGCCTGTTCATTGCACCCTCTCTCGCTACCTCCACATTCATGTCTCTCCTTCCCAACGCCTGCTTCAGACCATCCATCCACCCAAACTTCGGTCTACCTCTAGGCCTGCGACCACTCGCCTCCGCTTTCATCACCCTTTTCACCAAT
>SDVV010017699.1:0-13930 GCA_016164225.1 Gammarus roeselii
TATAGAATTACTGTAGAAGCCCTCCTCTTAATTTATTATAGGTCTCTGTTATATATCAGTCGCACGTATTGCTGACTTTTCCACCTTTTTTTATTGATTGGGATAGGCATGCATACGCTTTAGGTTAGCTTACGATCTTTGATTACAGTGTTGATGTATTGACTCCTTCGCTAGCCGGTCCCATTTCTTGTCGGTAAGCCCGTTAACTAGCTGTTTACTGTCGATATGTCTGTCAGTCATCCCGTTTCTTATTAGTATGTACGTCTATATGTTCCACAAAGTTGTTATTCCACATGTAGATTCTATTTTTAGCAAGATAGTACATGTTTTTTTAGTCCTATTATTCAAGGATGCTCTGTATTTGGGGTTAGCTACAAAGGAATTGGATATGGTTACCCGCATTAGATTTATGCAGGGTCAATTCTGCATATTTTTTACTAGAGACATAGCATCAGTTTGGTTTGGGAATTTGTTTTAGAATGAACGGGTATCGTAGTATTATTAATTCATTACGAACGAAGTTCCAGTATTTATTTTAAATGTCAGATATTTTCTTTCTGTATAGCTTTTATGTTTGTATACGATCTAAGACTTGTTTCAGATCACCTTAGGCGGTAAATTATAGGATAATTTCTATTACCTACAAGATTGGTAATGCGTATCGGCATCATGTATTGGTTAACCATACACAATCAATATTGGTGTAGGATTTTTCATCTGGGTGTTTTTTTGTTTCTCAGGTCTATTGGGTTCTAGACTGCTGCCTTTAGTACACATTTTAGATTGATAGATACCTTTGGGAATATTATATTCGTCACTTCAATACCTACCCTTGCAACCAAAAGATTGTTTCTAGACTTCAGTGAACTTTTTCTCGACGCTAATTTTTTAATTATAGTTACATGTTTATGACATCGAATCTTTTCTCGATATTTCTTGCTGGCGCCGACCTTCCCATTCACTATATTCTCACAGATATGCGAAATATACATAATTCTCCTATCACTCAAACGTTTGAGACACGATTCTCTCTCTTCATATTTCATTTTCAGCAATTTTGAAACAAAAAAAGGTAGACATACATTTGATTTCATTGTACCATTTTACACTTCTTATACATGATACCGTTGTATTACCCCATTTGATAATACGGTTTCCTTCAACTTTATCGGGTATTTCTTCACATGACATCTCCTCGATATCACTGGCACAATTTTCAATAACACTGCCACTGTTTTCCATTCCACTTAGAGTATCCCATGATTTCCCATATCTTCATTTTTTTCCATATCGTCTAAGGTTTGGGTGTACTCCCCATAAATTCAATTTAGTTATTTTCACCCAATCATTATACGTTCTGCGTTTGGACGTTAGAGGCAACGCACTTTATTTACTGCTCGCACCTTGTTTAGCACTTTCTATCTCCCTATTTTGAAAGCCCAGGTCTGGTTTATTATGCTCTATCAGTACGCCCTTTGCATCCCTAGAGCTTGTATTTTCTCGTTCATTTTCAAGATTATCATATTTAAGATAATGATGACCTTTGAGATGACGCCAAACCCCGAACGTGGAACTTCATTTGCGTATTTTTTATCCGCACTGCAAATAACACATACCCCCGTAATATCCTTAGCGTTAAAAAATGTCCATATCAAACTTGGTGACATCCTTCTACAACAAATGCAGACCGTTAACTGTCTGAGAATTTTGGTTCAAAGGGACTTATGGTTGTTTATACCTTAATGTATTTGCTTTACCCAAGGAGGTTGAATTACGAGAGAATTCATGTGTAAATTTAGTTCATTGGCGAGATCTGCTATAATGCAATTCCAATTGTAGCACCACATGAAAAATTTCAAATAGACATTTAACAGAAGAAAACATGACAGTGCAAGTGGTGATTTATTACTTTAAATGACCAATTAGATAATGTAATCACGACCACACAAAATATGGGTCGAGAATATTATCGCCGAATTTAATCCTACACGTGACATGTCAATTTATAAAATAGTCTCCTGTCATAATGGTTGGGTGTTCGTGTCGCTCTGGCTCAGAACAGGAGAGGCGACAAAGACTTGTCACCGTGGTGTGCCTTGAGACCCTGTTGTTGCCTTTGATGGAGGCTGATTGAGGGTTAGCCTGGCGGTAGGGCCTGAGCCTCTGGCATTGCCGACACGTGATTGGCTACAGCCAGACGGGGCAGACTGCTAATGTGGCTGTGCCAATTATTCGCTATTTCTAATGCAAAACTTGTCTCCCTACAATTTAAACTGTATAGATGTTGCTATTTGAAATAAGGCTAATAATGGGCAAAAAATTATACTATAATTTGTTTGTAATTCTTATTTAAAATCTCTCCTCTAATCCTGAAGTTAGCATTTCAAGATCCCTGTGCTGCTTCCCACATGCTGATTTGCTCGCGTCCACTCCTTGTTGCCGCTCCTGGCGCTGATTGGTGGCGCCAAAAATCCTTGTTGCTGAATGTTTCCTTGCAGTATACGCCGGGAACTTTGAGCTGGAGTCCCGCACTGTTTGATGGCAAGTTGACGTGCGGAGGGATTCCCATCGCCAGAGGAAAAACTACAGTTGGCGGGCGGAGAAATTCCCGCCGCCAGAGGGAAAACTGCATCTACGACACAATTCCAATGGGGAGTTACTACAGTGATCTAAAATATAACACCTTAATCTTAAAATAAATACATTTTTTACAGGAAGTGGATTGTGCTATAGCTGCTGTGGGGAAGAGCAATGCAGAACTCGACTTCGCGAGCCCCTACACTACCCCCTCCTGTGTGAGATTTCCCCCCCCTCACCCGCCCTTTTTGCTGTCAGCGATATCGTGCAGGGAGTTTGATGTGTCGTCCACTCCTGGCGGTAACACATGTTTAGAGGGGGTTGTTTGTCGCGCTATCGGCGTGCTGCGCTGGTGACTGTGTGTCTGCGAGCGCTAACGGTTCACTGAGTCGCACTCTATGAAGCGTCACGGGTATGCACTTGGAGGATTGATTTAGTGGTGAAGTTACACCCGAGCTGTCTTCTGCGGTCATGGGTAATATTATATCTGCCTTATGTTTGTCTACGGGGACAGTTTTTAATTTATTTTTGCGGAATAACTTAAATACTTTTGCGCCTCGTTTGGCTCTGCGGAATGGACCTTCGTAATGTCTGGTCAATGGCCGCTGTACTCAGTCAACCCTGATATATGCATGCGTGCATGTTTGGAGCGGGCAGTGTAAGGGCTCGCGAAGTTGAGTTCTGTATTGCTCTCCCTCACCGCAGCTATATCACAATTCCCTTCCTGTAAATAATGTATTTTCTTTTGAAAGAAAGATATTATATTCTAAACCATTATATTAACTCCCGTTGGAAATGTGTCGTAGAGGCAGTTTTCCTTCTGGCGGCAGGAATCCCTCCGCACGCTAACTGCAATTTTCCCTCTGGCGGCGGGAATCCCTCTGCACGTTCCCGGCGTATACTGCAAGGAACCATTCAGCAACAAGGATTCTTAGCGCCATCAATCAGCGCCAAGAGCGGCAACAAGAAGTGGACGCGAAGCCAATCAGCATCTGGGAAGCGGCACAGGAATCTTGAACTGCTCTCTACTTTAATCCTGAACTTAGCATTTCAAGATCCCTGTGCCGCTTCCCAGACGCTGATTTTCTTCGCGTCCACTCCTTGATGCCGCAAAAACTTTCCTTTAATACCGAACTTAACATTTCAAGATCCCTGTGCACCCAGATGCTGATTGGCTTGGCGTCCACTCCTTGTTGCCGCTCTTGTCGCTGATTGGTGGCGCCAAGAATCCTTGTTGCTGAATGGTTCCTTGCAATTGTCTTAAAGATATGGACTTATCTTTTATTTGAGAAACATTATCCAATTTATGGAGTGAGACAAAAAAGCCCTTTCATAGCACAAGTCAAATTCACAGGAGCCTCCCTCGGACTAGGGGAGCCCACTTGAGGGCAACACGTCATCTAGCGGCCGCTAGGGGCAAGCCTACTCACTCACATTGCTCTGAACACGTTGTAACGCTTCCACTTGAGAGATTATATTTAGCTACTGTAGTATAATAATCCTTATTATCTCATACGTAGAGATTTACCTTCAACGTTACTTATTTGCATTACTTCATTCTCGTTGACATGTATTACTTCATTCATATTTATTTACACGTCTAGCATGATTTGAGAGGAAGGAATCAGACACAGCGGCTGAAACAGACCGGAGATGAAGGAAGGGGGGGTTTATACCCTCCCCATCTCAGGACTGCCCAACTGTTGACGACCAGACCTCCTTCACGAATGGGGTACACATAGGCTTGCAAAGGAATGTCTTCCCGGCAAGTTGAGCAGGCAGTTATGTTTTCCACATATCTATTGTTTTATGCGTTATACATATGAAGCCCTCCACCCGGCTCTATATATCACTTACACCTAGATTTTTTCTTTGCATGGTCACTCTCTACCTATATCGTTTAGAAAATATCGCTCATTTTAATCGTAGATTGTTTGAATGGTATAAGTGATTCATATTCGTCACCAGTTTCACACAAACGAACACTTCGTCTCACACCAGGCCTACCTAATTTACTTTAACGTCTTCTGGCACTTCATCCTTTGATGACTTACATGTATGATTTGCCTTTTTCTCCCCGATAATTTTCATATTCTTGACGATGATGACGTTTGATATGACGCTACAAAATGCTCGTTGATTTATTTTTATTCAATTTTATTTCCCTTCTGCACAGATTACACACCCCACCCTACCTTTTTTATTGAAAAATCGACAACTCAAGCTAGACACCATCCTTCCAGAGCAGGATCACAATGACGACTGAGCAAGATTTGATCCGACTCTGAATTATGTCTTTTCTATCTGTATCCCATCTAGATCATTTACCCCGAGATTAGTTTATGGCATCGTTTCCTGCCATGAAACATATTTTACTGACTTTGGCATACCTTTGATACCTCCGATAGACACGATAAATATACATTGCAATTCATTGCTCAACCTGTGAGTTTTAGGATAATATAAACATTTGATAAAGGATTTACATGGTTTAATATTGTCTTATTAGTATTATTTACAGATCTGGCTGGCATCATCAATGCTATCAACCTCGTATTTTGAAACAGCATAGCTCGTACATCCAACCATACTCATCATCTCTATGTTTCAGTTTACTCTCAATATACTACATATACTCCATCATATCATTGATACGAATACAGAAGGCTGTTCTGTTCCCGTGAATCCACAAATGTACTGCTTCTACTTCATGAACTTTAATTATTCGAAACTTCTCCAATTCAAAGTAATTCTGATCTTCATCCGGAAGAAATTGTTGCATACGATCCAGATTTTCTCTTGTCCTTAGGTAAAATTCATTTCCCACTACCTCAGTTTTATTACACTCGCAAAGATTTTCTGCTTGGATCATATCAATTTCAAGATTTACCTTCTTATTTTCTTCGAATTCTGTTACATACGACTGTAGTGTATCGACATTAGTTACCCATATCCTGCTTCCTTTATTCATCATCCATATATGAACAATATACCCCACTTTTATGATTCTTGTTCTACATATTTGTAGAAAACTGTCATATTCAACAGTAGTCAATAATTGTTCGAACCAAGCCATATCATCTTCGGAGATTTTTTCATCTAGCAAACGTGAACAAAATTTCGAGACGTGAACATTCATTTCTGTTTATTCTAAGACGACACGTACGTCTCCACTTGATCACAACGTTACACTGGCTCTAATCTCGGTATGCAGCTAGCTATTATAATGCGAATACATGTTTTTTTCGCAAACATTAGACCTAACATTGCTTACTGATGACATCAACTGTGTACGTATGTGCATGTGTATATACATGCATATATACATGTGTATAGTATAAATACGTGTATGTACGTGTATATGTGTAAAAAAATGTAAAACAAATTTTAAAATTCATAGGAAAAATTTGAAAATTTGAAATGATAAATCAAATTTTGAGTAGAATGGGAATGTCGATGCCAGCAAGAAATATCCTGAAAAGAATCGATGTCATGAACATGTAACTATTATTAAAAAAAATTAGCGTCTTGAAAAAATCGCTGAATTCTAAAAACAAACATTTGGTTACAAGGGTAGGCATTGAAGTGATGCATATAATACTCCCAAAGGTATCTATCTATCTAAAATGTGTACTAAGGGCAGAAGTCTAGAACCCAATTGACCGGAGAGAAAAAAAAAACAGATGATAAATCCTACACCGACATGGAATGTGCATAGTAAATCAATACATGATGCCGATACGCATGACAAATTTTGTAAGTAATAGAAATAGTCCTATACTTTACCTCCTAATGTGATCTGAAACAAGACAGATCGTACACAAACATAAAAGCTATACCGAAAGGAAATATCTGACATTTAAAACAAATACTGTGACTTTGGGCGTAATAAATTAATAATACTACGATACCCGTTCAATCTATAAAAAACTCCTAAACTCCTAACCATGTAAAAATCTAAAACGGGTAACCATATCCAATCCCTTTGTAGCTAACCCCAAATACAGATCATCTTTATAATACAGGACAACAAAAACATGTATTATCTTACTGAAAATGAAATCTACATGGGGAATAATAATTGCCTGGAGCATATAGACGTACCTATTTATAAGAAACAGGGTAGCTGACACAAATAGCGACAATAAACAGCTAGAGAGAATATACCAACAATATTGTTGGGAGACTTATTTAAATTATCACAGTGATGTCATCATCGGAAAAAACCTATAGTCCGTAGCCAGGAATCCAACCCGACGTCGCTGGTATGCGAGACCAGCACGCAGTGCACTAGGCCATCCAACACAACAAAGGTTGTGATTCAAGCTTTCGTGCACATTGTACTGTTTAGGCTAGACTAACACGCTCCTCTGTTATCACTGTGTTGCTATATAGCACAGTAACCGTGCATGAGTTGTTAGAGAGAATATACCAACAATATCTTCGGGAGACTTATTTAAATTATCACAGTGATGTCATCATCGCAAAAAAACAATAGTCCGTAGTCAGAAATCGAACCCGACGTCGCTGGTATGCGAGACCAGCACGTAGTGCACTAGGCCATCCAACACAACAAAAGTTGTGATTCAAGCTTTCGTGCACATTGTACTGTTTTGGCTAGACTAACACGCTCCTCTGTTATCACTGTCTGTTAATTTAAGTTGGGAGACTTAAAAAAATAAGTCTCCCAACAACTACTGATTATATATACACGAAAGAATGTACAAATTGTAATAATTTGGATTGACTGCATGAATGTAGTGTGATTTGATTTGATTTGAGCCTCATTTCCACCGGAGCCTCAACGTGAATCATAATAGCTCACCGGTAGGGCGCAACCGTTATTGATTCAGGTAAGTTCGCACGGCCTCGCCTGCGAAAATGTTAGTCTTGTCAAGATAAAACCACGTACATATTTCAATTGTAGCATATTCGCGTACCAGCGCATGTAAGAGAGTATAGAGTTAACGCGTATCTTCGTAAATGTACTGTTGTCTCTGAGAGTAATGGGGTGGATTTGATTTGATTTGAGCCTCATTTCCACCAGAGCCTCAATGTGAGTCATGATAGGCTTCCTGTAGGGCGCGACCGTCGTTGATTCAGGTAAGTTCGCACGGCCTCGCGTGCGAAAATATTAGTCATGTCAAGATGAAGTCAGTACATATTTCAATTGTGGCATATTCGCGTACAAGCGCGTACGAGAGAATGAAGAGTTAATGCGTTTTTTCTTAAAATGTGTTGTTATTTCTGTGCGTAATAGGGTGGAGAGACCACCTCATTTGCACAGGTGTTAGAGATTTAGACAGCCTCGTATAGTCCGGTGGTTTTTTCGAAAACGATAAGCTTTTTACGGTAGGTTGGGTTATTGATCTATACATATGAACCCTCCACACGATTCTTTATAAAACTTTCACATAATTCTTTCTACTCCGTGGTCACTCTCGACTCATATAAGATAGCAGGAAGAACAGATTTTCAATCTCAATTGGCTTGAATTTTACAAGTAATTCATATTTGTTTCCATTATCATACAAACGGGCACAAGGTCTCACACTATGTTTTCTTATTTTCCTTCGATAGATCCTGGCACTACATCCTTTGACGACTTGCACAGTTGATTTGCCTTTTCTTTCCTATAATTTTCATACTCTTCACGATGACTTCGTTTCAGATGTTGCTATACATCATTCGTGGATTTATGTTTATTCAATTTTATTTCTTTCTGGCAAAGTTTGCAGACCCCCACCATCCGCATTACTTTCGAACAAACGACGACTCAAGTTATACCCCATCTTTTCACAACAGAATCACAATCTTGACTGAGCAAGATCTGATCGGACTCTGATTTATATCCTACCATTCTGTCACACAGATATAGCATTTACCCAGAGGTAGGTTTATGGCGATGCGTGAAACATATTCTTCTACCGACTTCGACAATTCAATGTTACCTCCGACTGACACGATGTTTGCAATTTCATCGCTTAACCCTGTGAGTTTTAGGATATTATAAACAATTGATTTAGAATTTACATAGTTTTATTAGTATTTATTAGTATTAATTGCAGATATTGCTGGATTCAAATATACTTTCTATCTCATTTCTTTTGATTTGTAACAGCAGGGCTCGTACAGTGTTCCATACTCATCATCCCGATGTTTCAGTTTCCTCTCAAAATCCATCATATAATCCAGCGTATCTTTGTTGCGAATACCGAAGGCTGTTTCGTGCCCTTGAGTCCACAAATGTGGTTCTTCTTCTTCTTGAACCTTAATTATTCGAATTTTCTCAAATTCAATGTCATTCTCTTCTTTATCAATGAAGAATTGTTGCATACGTTCCATATTTTCGTTGATTCTTAGGTAAAATTCGTTTCCCACTACCTCAGCTTTATTACAGTCATGATGATTTTCCATTTGGATCATATCAATTTCAAGATTTGCTTTCCTATTTTCCTTGATCTTTGTTACATACGACTGTTACCCGTCGACATTAGTTACCCAAAGCCGACTTCATTTTTCCTCTTTCCATATAGGAACGTTTTATCCCACTCTTTTGATTCTTGTTTTACCTATTCTGAGATTACTGTTATTTATAACACTTGTCAATAGTTGTCCGATCCGACTCATATCATCTTCGAAGGTTTCTTCTTCCAAAACACGTAAACTAATTTTTGCCACGTGAACATTTATTCATGTCTATTTGAGGATTAGCTGTCCTGTTTCAATTGCACTCAACGTAACACTGAATCCAATCTCGGCAAGCAGCTAGCTTTTATAATGCGATTGCAGGCTTTTTTTTGCAAAACATTAGGCATATCATCGCTCGCCCTGGTCATCATCTGTGTTTGTATGTATTTATGTGCGTGTAAAGGGGTGTGTACGTACGTGCACGTGTATGTTCAAGCGTATGTACGTGGACATGAGTTGGAAAAACGATAACAAAATTTAAAATTCAATATACATTTAAAATTCACAAATTCAATAAAATTTCAAATTTCTTTGACGTCCGGACCTTTCTTTAGTAGCCAAGTTATCACTCCAATAGACGGACTTGGCTTTGTCCGGGCGTCGAAGAAATTTGTTTTGTTTTTTACTTTTTGAATTTTATATTTGTATTGATTTTTTTTTTAGCATTTTTTTTAAACTCATGTACACGTACATACGCTTGAACATACACATGCACCTACGTACACACCCCTATACACGTACATACATACATACACAGATGATGACAAAGGCGAGCGATGATAGGCCTAATGTTATGCAAAAAAAGCCTACAATCGTATTATAGAAGCTAGCTGCATGCCGAGATCGGAGTCAGTGTTACGTTGAGTGCGAATGAAGCAGGACAGCTCATCCTCAAATAGACATGAAAGAATGAATGCTCACGTGGCCAAAATTAGTTTACGTGTTCTGGAAGAAGAAATCTCCGAAGATGAAATGAGTCGGATCGAACAACTATTGACAAAAGTTGAAAATAAGTTATCTCAGAATGGGTAAAACAAGAACCAAAAGAGTGGGAGATAACGTTCATATATGGATGAAGGAAAAAGGAAGTCGGCTTTGGGTAACTAATGTCGACGGGTTACAGTTGTATGTAACAAAGTTCTAGGGAAATAAGAAAGCAAACCTCGAAATTTATATGATTCAAGTGAAAAAACATCATGACTGTAACAAAGCTGAGGTAGTGGGAAACGGATTTTACCTAGTAACCAAAGAAAATCTGGAACGTATGCAACAATTCCTGATGGTTGAAAAACAGAATGACATTAAATTCGAGAAGATTCGAATAATTAAGGTTCAAAAAGAAGAAGAAGAACTGCATTTGTAGACTCAAGGGCACGGTACAGTCTTCGGCTTTCGCAACAAAGATATGCTGGATTATATGACGGATTTGGAGAGGAAACTGAAACATCGTGATGATGGGTATGAATGACTGTACGAGCCCTGCTGTTACAAATCTAAAGAAATGAGATAGAAAGTATTGTTGAATCCAGCAAGATCTGTAATTAATTCTAATAAATACTATTAAACCTATGTATATCCTAAATCAATTATTTATAATATCCTAAAACTCAAAGGTTAAGCCATGAAATGGCAAACATCGTGTCAGTCGGAGGTAACATCGAATTGTCAAAGTCGGTAGAAGAATATGTTTCACGCATTGCCATAAACCTATCGCGGGGTAAATGCTATATCTGTGTGACAGAATGGTAGAAAATAAATCAGAGTCCGATCAGATCTTGCTCAGTCAAGATTGTGATTATGTTGTGGAAGGATTGAAAATAACTTGAGTCGTCGTTTGTTCGAAAGTAATGTGGGTGATGGAGGTTGGTAAGCTTTGCCAGAAAGAAATAAAATTGAATGAACATAAATCCACAAGTAATGTATGGCGACACCTGAAAATAAGTCATCGTGAAGAGTATGAAAATTATAGGAAAGAAAAATCAAATCAACTGTGCAAGTCGTCAAAGGATGTAGTGCCAGGATCTATCGAAGGAAAATAAGAAAACAAAGTGTGAGACATTGTGCCCGTTTGTACGATAATGGAAACAAATATGAATTAATTGTAACGTTCAATCCATCTAAGATTAACAATCTGTCCTCTCTGCTAACTTATGAGTCGAGAGTGACCATGAAGTAGAAAGAATTAGGTGGAAGTTTTATAAAGAACCATGTGGAGGGGATCATATGTATATAACAATGACTGAATACCACACATAAGGTCAGGTTAGGTTTTTGATGGGTGTGAATAACATGTAAAAGTGATTTAGAATTGTATCAAATCAAAATCAAGAATCAAATGATGATAGCTAAAACATTCAAACAACGATGTAATTACCTATAAAATAATGGATGAAATTTGCTAGACCAAAATTGGAAGTGCAAATAAAACTGCAAAGGATATATACTTGTATATGAAATACTTGTTCCAGTCAAAATATCCAAAATTGAAAATCTGCCCTCTCTGCTAACTACTATGGACCGAGAGTGACCACGAAGTAGAAATAATTCGGTGTAAGTTTAATAATGAACCATGTGGAAGGTTCATATGTATATATCAATGACTGCATACCGTACATAAGTTAGGTTAGGTATCATACAAAAAATTGGGTTAGGTTAGGTTTTTGATGGGTGTGAATATAAAAATGTTGTAGAATAGTTTCAAATCAAAATCAATAATCATATGAAAATATCTATAACATTAAAACAACAATGTAATTACCCATGAAAAATGATTGAGATTGACTAAATCAAATTGGATATGTGTATCAAAACTGCAAAGGATAGATCAAATGTAGAGACATGCGGAGATATTTGTTATGCAATGTATATATCTATGACTGAATACCGTACATAAGTTAGGTATGCTTATGTTAGGATGATTAGTTCTTTCAACCTAACATGACGTGAAGCTGATCCACATTAAATATCTTGTAACAAAAGCAAGGGATGTTGTTCTAATGGAAAAATGCTACAGATGTTACCGACCCTGTATATGTATACAAATAAGTACGTGTGTCTTCATTGTGTGTGTGATATTAAAAAAAACGTGTAATAGAGCCATGTGAAAGGGGCTTGATATGAATACATCATAAATCAATGAATACGTACCATACGTAAGCAGGAAATCTCAAACGATGACACATCATTCTTGGTTTAGTTGGTTAGGTTAGGTTGCCTAGGTATTAATGCATCTGGCAGTGTATGGTAACCCTTCTTGCACCAATGAGTGTAAATGCCTACATGGTGCCAATACATGTGCCAACGCAGCGACGCTAACGATCATGTATGTGTAAATTGAACTCATATCTGTACTCATTCAGTCAACGGTCCGCTTTCGGTGTAGAAGGATGTTGCCAAGTTTAGTATGGAAATATTTTTATAGAAAAGAACACAAGGGGATATGTGTTATTTGCACTGTGGAGATAAAATTAAGCAAATCAAGCTCCACGTTTGGGTTTTGACGTCATCTCAAGGGAAACCATTATCTTGCGTATTATCATATTAAAAATGAACGAGGAAAAAAAGCTCTAAGGATGCAACGGGTGTATTGATGAACCTAATAGACCGGACCTGGGTATCAAAAACAATGAGATATACAGTACTCAACAGGGTGCGAGCAGTAAAGAAAGTGCTTCACCTCTAACAACAGAGAGCAGAGTGTACGAGGAATGGATGAAACTGGCTAAATCAATGTGGCGGGAGGAGACCCAAACTTTAGCCGCAATGGAAAATATTGAAAATATGGGTAGTGATATCAAGAAAATCTCATGTGAAGAAAACCTGCTAAAGTTGATGGAAACCGTTTTATCAAATGGGGTAATGAAAGGGTAACAAGTATAAGAAGTGCAAAATTATACAAAAGAATAAAATGTATGTCTGACATTGTTTCAAATTTGTTGAAAATGAATCATGAAGAGAGGGAATTGTGTCTCAAACGTTTGAGTGCTAGGAAAATAAGGTATATTTCGGATATCTGCGGGAACATAGTGAATGGTAATATTGACAACAGTAAGAAAAACCCTGAAACCATTCGAAGTCATAAACATGCAGGTATAATAAAAAACTAGTAGCGAGAAAAAGCTCGCTGAAGACTAAGAACAAAGTTTTAGTTACACGGTTAGGTTTGGAGGTGTTGCATACACTTCTCCCAGAGGTAACCGTCTATCTAAATTGCGTACTAAGGGCAGCACTCTAAAACCCAAAAAAAAAAAAAAACAGATGATAAATCCTACAATGATATGACGAGCCGACAGCTTCAGGTGAGAAATAATGCATATAATAGATAAAAAACCCTTCACGTGGGCCTGATACCAAGGATCAAGATAACACACGAGAGGGAAGTCGAAAAACATTACATATGTTTTGTAAAGTTGCTCACGTCGATTTTCGGAGTGAATAGTTATGTTCTCGTATGAATGATAAAACCATGTAATTCCCTATTATATATAAATTTATCATATTCTAATATCAATGAAAAAATATATCATATGAAACTTTGTTTGCAATATCCTAAATTTAAGTCGAATGACTAGCATTGAAATGCATATATGCAACATGACATGCAACGAAGTTGCAATACTGTATGGGGTAGCATTGAAATGCGGTAGATATGATTCCAGTTTAAAGGTATGGACGATATCGAAGCGGAAAATATGTGGCAATCTCCTCTGACTGAATACATGGTCTTCTCCAACTACCACAAAAAAACATCCCTTGTACGAAGAAGAAATTGCAGATTTGCAACATGACTTGCATTGAAATGCAATACAACGGCTTCTGCCTTGCATTAAAAAATGCGATAGATATCAAGCAAATTGAAATTGCACTCGGCTACCTGAGGTTA
>SDVV010017700.1:0-13930 GCA_016164225.1 Gammarus roeselii
AAGGAGAGAGAGTGAAGGGTGAAGGAGATGGAAGCCTGAAGAGAAATAAGAGTGTTCCCTGACCCGGTTGGGACGTAACTACGTGCGGCCCGTGAACCTAACGATGCCTAGGCGAGGCCCTTTCATCCTTACGATCATACTAATAGTACTCCATAACAAAATTTTTTATTCTGTTATCAAGAAGTACTCATGGTTAACGCATCGATCAAGCGCTGGTGTCCTTGGATCACATAACACGTTCACCGGACGAAATGAAATAAAAAAATACATCCGTCGGAGTGGAAGATCTACTTTTTGCAAACACACCAAATGAACATCCGTTTATTCATAGTTTCAGATATTCGAGAATACTATCCCCCTCATCCAACTATAAATTTGTAGTCAATACTTGAAAATGCCAATTTTAATGTCATACTTGAGACACTAAGAGTTATCCGGTACCTGCATACCAAACAAGAATCCTATAGGTTCAAACCTATTATTTCATGACCATGAGGCTGGGAGCAATGTTCATGCACATGAGTTCTTGCCACAGGAGCTTGCAAGCGTACGGAAGACGGACCAGAGATATGTGTTTTATTCCTGCAGCCCTTACACTCGAAGGTGTTGTTCCTGAGGTTGGCGATGCACATGAGGCCGCAGAGGTTGCACACGTCTCCGTCATATCTGCAAGAAATGGGCGTTGCCCAGGGAAACGTCCTCGGTGTCACTATTTTTATCCTCAAAATCGATCAGTTAGCCGATATTCTTCCCGAGACTGAAAACTGCTCTCATCACTACACGTGGACGACCTACAAATTAGCTACAGACACCCCAGCCTCATAACAATTCAACATGAACTCCAGAAGTGCCTAAACCTTGTCGGAACTGGGCTTCCCTAAACGGATTCCGACTCGCGCCCTCTAAAACTAAATGCATGCACTCTACCCTTGTGCCCGGTTTACACCTGAAACCAGCCCTAACGCTGCACCCTTAACTCGCATGGCGACCCCACATTGCAGCCCTGGCGACTCGATGCAAAAGGTCGACGGGACTTATCAAATCGGTAACATCCCTGAAGTTCGTTGCCGACATGGACACCGAAATGACGTTGTTCAGAGCAATAATTCGATTGCGCATAGACTACGGAGCCGTTGTCTACGGTTCAGCCGCCAAAACTACTCTCGACCATCGCAAACAGTGCTATGCGTATCACAACCGGCGCGTTCCGCTCCAACCTAATCGAATTCCTTAACATGCTCGCTAACGAACTTCCACTTCCGCTCCGGCGAGACAAACTTTTGCTACAATACCATTTTAAGACTAGAAGTCTTATCAACAACCCGGCAATCAGCCACATCACCAATATATCCGAGAAACGCCTTTTCGCGGCTAAAAATAATATATGCCCGCCGTTTTCCCTACGTGTGGATAACCTGCTGACCTCGCAGAACATCAATCGTATAGCTATTAAACCTTCATTTTCATTCCGAATCCTTCAAGTTAACACACCAACATGGATGATCAACCCACCACCGGTCAACCTAAACCTGCAAGTGTACCCTAAAGCAACTACTCCAACCAACGCGCACCGGCAGGAATTCCTAAGACTACTTGAGGAAGAATATTTTGAGCACCGCCAATATTACACCGACGGCTCCAAAACCGCGGACGGAGTGGGAGCCGCCGCTGTGTGCGAGGACATCCCACTCTCAGCCACCCTCCCACAAGAGACCTCCGTGTTCTCTGCAGAGCTCCACGCTCTCGAACTAGCCATCTCTATCGCAAAAACAGATCGCTTCCCCAAATACGTCGTATTTTCAGACAGTCTGAGTGTCCTCACCCAGCTTTAAACACTGCACTACGAACATCTTGTTCTACGTAAAATACAGCACGATTTCTTTGTGATGTCCGAGACGAGTCAGGCAGTCGAATTCAGCTAAATAACCGGGCACGCGGGAATAAGAGGAAACGAACTTGCGGACTCGTTTGCTTAACTGACATCTACTCTCCAAGATTGATTTCTCGCAATTCATTACTGGGACTTGTTCCCTACCATCAACTCCCATTTAACATCCCAATGGGATGAAATGTTGCAACTGAGTATACAAGAAATGATTTGAGTCAAGCCCTCATTCGGAGAATGGGAAACAAAGTTCACCGACAGAAAAGACCAAGTGTTTATCAACCACTTGTGCACGGGACACACGTGGATAACTCACAACCACCCGATGGATGTCGACGTGGGACCAAACGCGCCACCTTGCCCCTGTTGCCACCAAGTGACTATCAGCGTGAAACACTTACCGATGGATTGCAACGCCCTCGCGGCAGCCTGACGAGCGTTATTAAATCCCCCGTGCAACCTACAAAGCCTGCTCACTGACCCAATCTACCGGAATAAGCTTATCGCTTTCGAAAAACACACCGGACCATACGAAGCTGTCTAAACCCCAAAGACCTGTTCAGGTGAGGTGGTCTCTCCGCCCCATTACGCACAGAGATAACAATACATTTACGAAGACACGCATTAACTCTTTACTTTATTATACGCGCTAGTACGCGAATATGTCACAATTGAAATATGTTCTTGATTTCATCTTGACAAGACTAATATCTTCGCACGCGAGGCTGTGCGAACTTACCTGAATCGATGACGGTCGCGCCCTACAGGGGAGCCTATTATGACTCACGTTGAGGCTCCGGCGGAATTGAGGCTCAAATCAAATCAAGCCCGATCCGCGAGAAGTATCTGAACTCTTTGCAACACATTACTCCTCCGTCAGCTCGGATTCTTGGTACAGGCCGGCTTTCCGTAACACAAAGCGTACTGCATAACAAAATGTTCTGGATTTTTCCTTAAATTTTCCTCTACCTTTCAATGAACGTATGACGGTAAGCGAAATCCACGGTGCAATTCGCACCTCCAACCCCTCTGCTCCTGGTGAAGATCGAATCTCTTACGAGATGCTCCGGCACCTACATCCCTCTGCCCTCTCTTACTTGTGTCTTATTCACAACACAGTCTGGTCTACCCACACCTATCCCGATCGGTAGAGCGAGGCAGTGGTTCAGTCTTTCCCAAAACCTGGCAAGCCTACCGATGAATTGCCCAGCTGCCGCCCTATAGCCCTCACCTCGTGTGTAGCGAAGGTTCGAGAGAAGATTGTGAATGCCCGACTGACCCGGCACCTAGAAGCAAACCCACTCCTCTCCCCATTACAATTCGGATTTCGAAAGATGCTATCAGTGCAAGACGCATTGTTACGCGTTGTGACTAATATCCAACGTGCCGTTGACCACAAGCAACAGTTTGCGTTTTCTTTGACCTTGAGAAGGCATATGATACAACCTGGCGCTATGGCATCCTCCGAGAGATCCACCAGTTGGGATTCCGGGGTCACTTGGCATTTTTCATTCGGAACTTCCTCCGGCGAAGGGCCTCCCGAGCCAAAATCAGCAATCACCATTCGGACATGAAAACCCAAGATGTGGGGTCCCCCAAGGTAGCGTCCTTTCGTGTACTCTATTCACAATTGCCATTAATGGGATCACGGGGGTGATCCCTCCCTCCGTGAGTGGGTCACAGTGCGTTGACGACTTTATGATATTCGCATCAGCGCCAGTTGTGTCCCAACTCCCACGCCAACCACCGAGTGCAATTGCCTAGGTGGTTGCCTGGACAGAATCTCGAGGCTTTACAGTATCTATAAGCAAAACATGTGCACTTCATATCAATCGGTCTCGCACACACACGGAACCAGACCTCAGACTCTATGAAGAAATTATCCCTTTCCAACCAACGGTCCGCTTTCTATGACTAATATTCGACCAGAAACTAACCTGGAAGTACCACGTGCAGCAGCTTAAGATAGACTGCTTACAGCGATTTGTCATTCTCCGGATCGCATCTCACTTCACCTGGGGTGCAGATAGAATAACATCATTACGACTTTACCGCGCTATCATCCGGTCCAAACTGGACTATGGAAGCGTGGTCTATGGCTCCGCGAAACCAAATAACCTCAAAACACTGGAGCCAGTTCACAGTGCCGACCTTCGCGCTTGTACTGGATCTTTCCGCTTCTCCCCTATTGTCATCTTTCTTCGTGAGCATAGTCTTGCCGTGCGACGAGAGCAAATTGACCTTCGATTCAATTGCCATGTTCTCGTACGCCCCACCTGTCCTAAATGTACCACAGTCCGACGGCACCACATCAATCTAGCTCCTTACTCGAGCTTCTCACTGCGCATTGAGCTCCTCGCTTTTGATCTTGGGCTACCACGCATCATGGTGGACCCTCTCCCGCGAGATGCTATTCCCATCTGGCGTATACCAGAAAATATGCTCTGCCCTCACTTTTACTTGCCGAAAGATGTATACTGCACCCCAAAATCTTCGAGCTATGTTTAAAGGCCATGCGGAGACTCATCACGCTGATAGCTTGCATATCTTTACTGATAGATCAAAAGACGACGTGCTGTGGACTGTGCTGCGGTACTCCCCGGGCGCGTCGTCTCTAGGAGACTCGCCATCAGCGTCAGTTTTCACTGCTGAATACACGGCCATTGCCGATTCCCTCTTAGCGGCCAATACTCATCCAGATGCCAATATCTCAATCTTTAGTGATTCGCTCAGTGCGCTTCAAACCCTGGAAATTTTCAACAATTTCCACCCTGTCGTTTCAGCAATCTTGCGCTGGCTTGTGCGATTGTCCTCCAGAAACAAGCACGTTAGTTTGTGCTGGGTTCCGGGCCACTGTGGGCTGGTGGGCAATGAGCGGGCGGACAAAGCGGCGCGAAGAGCTGCAGCGGCGCCTGACCCAAAGAACAGCGTCCTCTTCCATATAAAGACTTTTACCCAGCAATTAAAGAGCTGTGCAAAATTATTGAAACATGGATTGGTCTGACGTTCTTATGAGAAATAAATTGCATGCTATTGAAGACATACCCACACCACGGATCTCTTCAAGCAACCGATCTCGACGGACTGAGATAACTATGACGATTGAGAATTGGACATAGCAGACTAACGCAGGGACACCTAATGGAGGCGTCGCCACCCCCATACTGCATGGACTGTTTTGTCCTTCTTACAATAGCCCATGATTTGGCAGAGTGCCCCATCTGGACGGAATGTCGACGCACATACTTCCCAGGAGCCGGTTTCTGGACCTCCCTAATACCTAATGCTTACTGAGTTCCCTCAGAGGCAATTTAAAGCGGAACCGCTTCTCAGCTACCTTCGTGAGACCTACATCTTTGTTGTAATCTGATCTGTTGTGAATTGATCATATCTAATTTTACTTACCAATAGATTCCTCCTTCTCGGAGGACCACCGTTTTTCTTTGCTCACGTAGAGTAGGACACATTTGTGACCTCTTCCTATAAACAGTAGTGACCTAAGCATACCGTGAGTCGAAGCAATCCCGGAGACTGACTTAATGCAGCACTGGCTGCTGGTTTGACGTTCGGTGCCAGAAGGACATTGAGTCCACTGCACTAAAACTCCCTGACACTAATCTAATCATCTAGTGTCCCCAGGTCGTCTCGGATAACGCCATCAGACGGATCTTTCAAGTGGCTTTCTTGGCAATTGAGGAAGCACGATAGGAATAGATGAAGAAGGTGTCCAACTCGACAACAAGATTCTTGTATGTGCGGTTGTGCTGTTCCAGTTCCTCTCCAGATGAACAGGAGCGGTATTCTTGATGGTGGTGGCGAACAAACAAGATTGTTAAATGTAAATGTCGGAAGTTAACAGAATAGGCAGAGGAGATCATCAGCTGCCTTTGAACAGACCAGGCGGACACAATATTAAGATGGTTGTGGAGGAATAACTCAATTGCAGAGATATTGGATCCTGAAATGGCTGTTTTAGAGTTTTTTGCGCATGAAGAAGTGAGGAAAGATCGTTCTGAGATATCGGAGATGAAGTTAAGGAAGATGCGAACTCCTTGGTCATTCCCGAGTAGACGATGCACAGTGCAGACGAATAATTGCGATGCCGTGTAGTTCACTGTGTCCAACACCTTAGAGTTGTCAATTGCCCTAGTCAACGTAGTCAGGGTGCAAAATGGAAACTTTCCTTTCGTTGTATCCTTCAGCTATTCATGTGACCAATGGAGGAGGGCCGTACAAGTTAAATAAAGGGAACGGAAACCATGCCGGGAGTCCCATGGCTGAACGGGAGCGGCTATAATCACAGACGGTGAAGTTTTTAGCGGCTGAGTTGAAGAATGACATCAAACGGTAATATGACTCTTCGTCTCCCCGCGGTGACCAAGCATCCTAATCACGCAGCTACGAGCTTTCATCCCCTGCTAACGACACTCCTCAAGCATCATCTCGTGACTTACGAGCTTCCATCCCTTGCCAACGACACTCACAAAACATCACGTAGCGTTCGATCTTCCATCCCTTTGCCAACGACACTCTCAAAACATCACGTAGCGTACGAGCTTCTATTCCTAGCCAGCAAACCTCACAGAGCATCTTCATGCGCGAACGAGCTTCCATTCTTTGTTAACGACACTCATCAAGCATCATCACTCGGCGTACGAGCTCCATCCCCAGCGACAATCACCAAGCTGAAGCGCAGCGTCATCACGCAGCGTACTGTACTAGCTTCCATTCCTTGCCAACGACACTAATAATGCATCATCACTTGTCGTACGAGCTTCCATCCCTTTCCAACGACATTTACCAAGCATAATCACGTGGTGTACGAGCTTCCATTCCTTACCAACGACACACATCAACCCGAGATGGAGGGAAATTCTCTCGTTGATTTTTTTTGTCATGTAATTTCTTGGTACTAGATGACCTGCTTTTCCGAAATATAATGATTGTGATAATGATATTGACTTCTTCACGATGATTAGAATCGTTAGAGTGCCGTCATTCTAGGTATCTATTCTTTGCACCCCGATTTGTTTATATCATTGCGCCTCTTTTGCACTTATTTCCCTCTCTCCCCTCCAGGATGGCCCGCTGCCCCTCAAGGCCTCGCCGGGTGGAGGGTGGTGGCTGGCAGCGTCATGGTTACTGTTGGGGGGCGTGGCGAGTCGGTGCTTCGTCAAAAGCGCTCTGTGTCACAGACTGGTAGAGGCCGTCCTCAACAGCTGGAGAGAGGCTGAAGCGCAGCATCAGCACCAAGACTAAGCCAAAACCGCCCTCAGCAGCTGGAGAGAGACTGAAGCGCAGCATCGGCACCAAGCCCAAGTCAAAACCGCCCTCAGCAGCTGGAGAGTGGCTGAAGCGCAGCATTAGCACCATGACTAAGCCAAAACTGTCCTCAGCAGCTGGAGAAAGGCTGAAGCGCAGCGTCAGCATCAAGGCTAAGTCAAAACCGTCTTCAGCAACTGAAGAGAAGCTGAAGCGCAACATTAGCACTAAGACTAAGCCAAAATCGTCCTGAACAGGTGGAGCGACATTGAAGCGTAGCATCAGCACCAAACCTAAGCCAACGTCATCCTCAGCAGCTGGAGAGAGGCGCAGCACCAGGACTAAGCCAATGCCGTTCACAACAGCTGAAATTTGGCGATAGCGCAGCATTAGCACCAGGACTAAGTTAAAACTATCCTCAATGGCTGGAGAGGAGAAGCTGAAGCGCAGCACCTGAAAAAGAACTGAGCCCAAATTAGCAGTAGGAGTTGGTCTTAATAGATAACAGAAAGCATGTTGTGACACATTTGTAACAGTACTGAACCAGAGACTGGTAGGAGACGACCTCGTCCTCAACAGCTAATGCCTGAGTTCAAAAGTTGGAGGCTGTCCTGTCTCCCGTTCGGAATGAACAGCCGAGGCGATATGAAACATGTCAACTAAACATGTTTACAGGCTCGGCGAATCTGTTCTTGACCATAGGTAGATGGTTGAAGACGAACGGCAGTTCCATTACTTATTCTGAGATTCAAAACTGAAGAACTCGCAAGTAATACATTTTAGACAAATGTAGGCCGCCACAACCTACGACGAGAAGCTGAGGCACAGTGCAAACTTCAAGAAAAACTCATTCAATAGCTGCTGAAGAAGGATCTTAACACTTGTGTCAAGCCACAGTGCATTCGAATGTTGCTATTATCTGACCGTGGACTGAGACCATAATTGATTCATTCCGCAAGAAATACTAAAATCTTACAGCAATTCGATACCTAGTAGGAGACTACTACATTTCTCTAGCTGTTTAAACCCATTACAGGCCGTTGTTCTAATTCAAGCAACTTTTTTCTGCGACTCGCGCATTCTTCTTTTCATTCTCTCTGCCTACGTGTAGACCTTATGTATGGGATCTTCAACTAAATGTTCTCTGTGTTTCTCCGCAGAAGGTGTTCAGGCCACGTAAACCCAAGCCATCGTCGTAACAAGTTTTTTGCTCTCTTGAGCTGTGCATACTCAGATACGTCATTACTGACCCCCTGAAATAGTAAGACTACATGGCTCCGGCACCTAAGGCACTACAGAAACTGCAGTCCCTGGTGCACTCTTGCAGAGCAACAGTGCATCATCTGATCGCTATATTGATAGTTGGCGTGACACGTTTTTGGCTCCATGGGCTAGGAATTACAGTCGCACCAATTTGTTGGCTTGTAACACTGCCAACTCAAAATATTGAGAACTAGTTTATTTAGAAGAGTGGTATTTACCCATTCAATGTATATAGTTGATAATTGGTAAACGTCCGGTGCCAGATGGACATTGACTCCAGTGCACTAGAAAACCTTAGCACTGTAGTCTATTCTGGTGAATAGTGTATAAATTGTCCCTTACTTATTGGCTTGTATCGGATGCCTGTTCTATGTCTGAGGTGTGTTATCGAGAGTAGAGATGTAATGATACTGATACTCTGATTGTCTGAAGCCCCTGAAAAATATTGTAGAGGCCTCAAGAAAAAGGCTAGTTCATAGCCGACAGCGGATACTTTCAGCATATTATGTAATATAACTATTTAAACCTGCATGGAAAGTTCTTATAAAAAATTCTACAACTGGTATTTCGTGACTATTGCTTTCAGCACATAAAATGATCAACGTATGCATACATTTAGGATTTCTGATCCTAACCAGATACAAATCTATGTCCCAAAATTAGAAACAAAATGTATAAAAGTATTAGTCGATACCCATCCTGCCAAAAAAAGAAAACCCACACCACCGTTGAGGCATCGGTACATCTCTTCCCATCGAGAGCTCGGAATGATGTGCAGTAGCGAGGTAACTTGATTTACGAATCAAGATGAGAGTACAACACTACATTTGTCTTACCCTACATTTGTCTTGACCTGAGCCGAAATAAATCCAGAGACAGGCGACAACTTATTGATAGCTTGATGGAGCACCAGTTGCTGGTTTGACGTTCGGAACCAGAAGGACATTGATTCCAACGCGTCACTGACCGTTTGGGCAGCTTTACTAGCTGCTCAGCTACAGGCTTGTTGTTGGGCTCTTGCGTTCTGGTATCAGGTTTGATGAATGATATATCGGTAATAATAGCCGCAATCTACTGTCGCTCTTGGTTTGTTGCAGAGAATTAGTTTTTTTTGTCTGTTGGCTTTCGAAGTGGTAGAGAGTGTGCCGATCAGATTTTTGCAGAAAAACGGGTCTGTGAGGAGCAGCTTTGCGCAAAGGCGGTATCGTAACAAATTAGTGACAAGTGAGTTCGAAAACACCATCATATACTGTTCTTCGCGTCTAAGCTCCAAAGTTTACAAGTTTGCAGGGTATATAAACTTTTTTTGCTGTATCAAAATAAGTGCCGGTCACCGCTCTAAGCCGAATGTCGCTCCAAAACCGAATATAGTCTCGCAAAGGTTAAAGTTTTCAACTTGATTGGAGAGATCGACTATCATCTCTTTAGAGCCCAAGCAATAAGGCACCTCATACCCTTACCGTCCCCCCCTTTCAGTTTGTAGCTATATCCCTTCACTTGGTGCACAAAGAGGTAAGCCCCCCCACTGACACCGGGGTTTGACCTTTTTAAAATATAAGAAAATTGTTACAAAAAAAAGTTTATATAAAACGAAAACCGCACAACATAAATATTTTGCTCTAAGTCTAGTTATAAGATAATATTTAGGTTAATTTTTAGAACGAATATAAATATACTTATATACATTTCAAGTTGTATGTAAATAAGGCCCCACCTTCATTCACCCAGAACCTCGGATAGGAGCAGTTGATCAACCCCTCATAAGTTCCTCATTGACAGGAGACCAGACTCAGGTCGTTGTCGATGACACAAATGAACGCTTCTCGAAGCTGGACGCGAATATGATCGGAATGTAGAATTTCCTAGGCAAGATGAGCAAAATGATGGGCCTTCCCGAGCTGGAGACTGAGGACTGCTCAGCGCCCTCCAGTGGAGTCGGTGAACGCCTTGCTTAACTCGAGAACCTTTTTGCAACTATGAATACCCGACTGGATGAACTGATGAAGAGGATAGAGACCAGGGAACTCTTAACCTGTTCGTGTGCTTCCGCCTTTGACTTCTCTGATAACATCGCACTCCTAACAGCCGAAACTCGTAACGCCCAAACACCAAAAAACGTAAAGAGGAGACAATACACACGATTTGATGATCACAACCTATTCAACAACGGCCTAAATTCTCAGAACACTTGAAAATGACATTCGATGTCAATGATAGACCGGATATTTGCCCATATAAACTACGAGAAGAACGGGGCTCCATGACTGGCCGTCCTATTCTCAACATCACCGTCAACGGTGACGACAGCTTCACCATTAAAGTAGACACAAAACTGCAAAGTGACACTATACTCTCCATAAAACAGAATATGCGAAAAGCCTTGCAAACCCAACTCTTTCCATGAGTTCAGGCCTGATTTACATGGAGGGTCTCCCGAGTGATGAAGCCGATGAGTTCATCACGAGACTCGTCCAATACGATGAATGTATAGTTGAAGCAAAATTCGCACCAAAAATCAAACCAGGAAGAAACACCACCACGGCCCTTCTGCTTAAATTCAATTGCCCCACCCCACCTAAATACATAGACATACCTTTCTTTGACGCCAATACCAAGGTTACACCCTTCGAAAGACGTCCGATGCGATGCTATAAATGCCAGAAATACGGACACACGAGCAGAGATTGTCACGGTAAGCCATGATGCTCACACTGCTCCCAAGACGACCACGATAAACGGGACGATCCTTTGTCGTGCCCATCCAAAGAATCTGATTGCTTTTACTGCAAAGTAAACGGCCACCTGTACAGGACTCGGAGACTACCCCCAGGAGGGAGATCCTGCAATACCAAACGGAGCACAAAGTCGGGCGACAAGAGGCTGCTGCCGCGATTCGCTCCCCGCAGGCTGACCCTCCCACCCAGGAGAGGAGGTTAGCATCATTTCCTACCCACTTCCTCATAACGCTTGTGGATAACGGTGTGAACAAAGTTGCTCCCTCAATAAACCCATTCACCATGATTACCTCGCTTTCCAAACAACTGGGAGGCAGACTGATGAACATAAACCAACAGGAAAGAAGTATCTGGCCCACGTCGTAAATATCGAGCATTGCAGCGCTATACAAAGGATTAACAAAATAGACTAACACAAAGTAACGCTCAAAATACATCCGTTCTTCAACGCTACAAGACGAATTATATACACTTCCAACTACACTCCCAAAACTGACCTAAGCGCTTTTGCGACAAGTTTTGCAAAGGATTACGGAGTCACCAACGTTTCTCTAGCAAAATGGATCAAACCACGGAACACCCACACCACCGCATATCAAATCACTTTCCCAGGACGTGACACACTGGAATTCATAGTAATCCCGGTCGAACAAGGAAAAACATAAACTTACCCAGTGTCGATATGGCCTGCAATGTGTAAAAAATGCCTGGAATACGGCCACATCATCAAATACTGCCAGTCATACAAATCCCAACGTTATCAGAGGTGCGCCGGCGAGCATGACCGAAAAGACTGCACAGCCCGCCAACCTGAATGCTACCACTGCCGATGCCTCCATGAGACAGGCGACCGCGATTGCCTAAAGTACATGGACTTAAAAGCAAAAACAATAGACAAAACCTCCGCAGTCACACGAAAACAAGCCATCCAAATCTTTTACGATGAAAACCCTAACTGCCGTAATTTAAATTACGCCAAAGCAGTTAAATCTACAACTAAGATTACCCCCTCAGACGACACTCTTGTACCGTTAACACAACCTATTACCATGACCCGCATACCCCTCCCCAATACTAGCATTACCACAACCAGCCCAGCGACCGTCCTCGTAATAGAGGCGGGCGCTCCAAGCGATAAATCCATCAATGCCCAGGAGAGCACTGCAATGGATGCTGCCTCAGTGGACCACGAAGACAGGCCCACTAACACGAAAACCAGAAGGCAAAGGAACGAAGATTCTTCTGATAACGACCGCGGGGTGCATGACGGCTCCTCACCACGAAGCAAAAAGGTAAGCCACGGCTCGCTTTGATCAGTACGTTGAACGACTTCTGACCGTCTTGACTGCGACCACACCCAGCGAAAACCAGAGTGAGGTATACAACCATTAGCTGACATGCCCAACACAAGAGCATCTCACAAATGAGAACGACCATCGACTGCGCGGGGACGTGTTGCAAATCTACAACGAAGAAGTGATACCCGAAACCACTGATCGACCTTGCACCGCACTCGACTCAAATTTCCGAACGATTACTTCTCAACCCATCATCATGTTTAAAAAAAACTTCCATAGAAGAGAAACGCGCTCGCTCAAGAAGCAAACGCAAAGATCGTACTCCCTCGTCTTCCTTCTCCTACAAGAGCACTCACAGCCGAGAACACAGTCTGTCTAGATCATGTTCTACAGAAAGCAAACGCTCTCGATATAGGACACCTGCGCCTTACCACGCGACCGCTCCAGACCATCAAGATCTGAATGCAAAACAGATCCGAAATGAACAACACTACAATACTTCAGTGGAATTGCCAGGGTTTTAGAAGCAAGAAAGAAGAATTATCATCGCCAATCTCCACCCATAAACCTTTGGTAGTAGGCCTCCAGGAGATCAAACTCCGTGATACCGCCACATTCACGATTCCTCAATATTTCATACAACATCGCGAAGGTCCCAATAATGTGACTGCTCACGGTGGAGTGGCACTTATGATTCACCAAAGCATACCTTATCACTTCTTACCTTTAAGACCAAAAATCTAAGCTGTCGCAGTGAAAATATGTATCTTAAGACCAATTTCAGTGGTATCTATCTACTCGTCATGAAACCACGATCTCTCGGAGGCACTTATCACTGATCTGCTTAATCAACTGCATCGTACCGTATTCCTCCTTGGAGACTTCAACAGCTACCACGAAGTGTGGGGATGCGTGAGAACAGACCCCAGGGGAGTAATAATGGCCAACACCATAGACACTCACAACCTGGTCCTCCTCAACGACGGACAACCCACTCGGATCACCCTCGAAAGTGAAACTGCCATCCATTTATCATACTGTTCCTCCATCAGGAGGCGGTGGACGCGATGAAAGCAGGGAAAGCCCCGGGTTTGGATGGAGTTGCGACCGAGTGCCTGAAGAAGGGTGGAGTAATGATTGTCGAATGGTTGGTGAGGTTACTGAACTTGTGTTTTGCGGCAGGCGTGGTACCGAGTGAGTGGCGCAGTGCATGCATTGTTCCGCTATATAAGGGCAAAGGAGATAAAAATGAATGCTGCAACTCGAGAGGTATCAGTCTGTTATGTGTTGTTGGTAAGTTGTACGGGAGAGTGCTGATGAGACAGTGCGGACTGCGCAATTGGAGAGGAACAGTGTGGCTTTAGGAGTGGTAGAGGGTGTACCGATCATATATTTGCAGTGAGACAGGTATGTGAGAAGTACCTTGCCAAAGGAAAGGATGTGTTCTGGGCCTTCATGGATCTGGAGGAGGCATACGACAGAATTGA
>SDVV010017701.1:0-13930 GCA_016164225.1 Gammarus roeselii
GACCACACCCTCTCGTGCCCTACCTTCCTCCACACCAGACTTTCTTCCACTTACAGCACCAAACTCACATTCGCCCTTACCTTTCAACTTTGTCTCACTCAGCGCCAACACATCTAACTTCCTCCTCAAAAACATCTCACCAATCTCCCTCCTCTTTACATCACTCGTACTACAGCCACGCACATTCAGCGACCCTAACAATAGGGTTTGGAGAGGCGTGTGCCTCTCCTCCCCCCGCTCGTCTTGCCGTCTTCGAGGAAAGGTTTTTACAGAGAACGGGATTCCTAGCCCCTGCGCTCCGCCCCGTTTTGTCGTCTCCGACACGCTGGGGATTGCGGTAGCCGATTATACTCCTGGCTACGGGGCGCCCCTTTAGTCGCCTTCTACGACACGCGGTGGATACGGTAGCACGATTCTAAGGCCCCGGCTACAAGGCTACTGGAAATAAAGTATCATTTGCTCACAACATTTTGATTATGATCTTTAGGATTTAAATTTGAATTCCCGAAGGAACACGAGCCGTCGCGATGAAGATGAGATTGAAGTTCAAAGCTTTCCAGGGCACTGGCGTTATTGTCCTTCTTGCACCCGACGGCCTGCATGAAAACAGCTAAAAAATCAAAGAAAACAACAAATTGGCTCTTATTAGTAACTTGAAACGGTGTGCCACAACAATGAGGAGAGTTGTTGAGAGATAAGGCTGTGGAAATTTGAACTAAAAATAGAACGCAAACGGGTAAATAAAAGCTAAGCAACTTCAGGTCGGAGAAGAAAAGGAAATAGTAAAGGGTGAAGAAAAGGGAGTCGGAAGGTAAATAAGAGCGCTACCTCCCGGCTGGGCCGTGATTTCCTGCGGCCCGTGAACCTAACGGATGGCTAAGGAGAGTAGAAGAGGGGATGCTAAGAGTCAATGACTAAAATTTGTGCTCGTATTTATCACGGTATTCTGAAAGTACCAGCACTGGAAAAATGGACTGACGGGCACGATTACGGAAAGAAAAATCAAGTTTTTCAGAGAATCGGCGTTCAATCTATTTTTTTCAGGATTTTTTGGATGATTTGCGAATGAATGAAAGGTAAAGGTAACTTAATTTGGGAGCTTGTCCGTCATGGAATATGTCGGATGGAGGTATACTTTCAGACTCATCGAACGGGAAGCAACAATAAAATACCATACTGAAGGATAGATAGGTAATAACTCCTTCCCTGCGCTCTTACTCCTGATAGCAGAAATCTATACATGTATGGGAGATGCCACGATTGGGTGAAATGCAGACCTTTCAAACGTGGTTAGTTTCATCTATTTATAACTACACATTGTTACAGTAAAGTTCATTGAAATTAATCAAGTTGTTAGAAAATTAACGACTCTTGGTGTTCTTTTGATGCTGTACATTCGAAGTGTTATTTTTTCTCTGCATGGAAGTAGCTTACTTGAAGGTATTCAGAAAAAATGCATTATATCAAAAGGCGTACGTGATTTATCGAAAAACTCAACTTGAATTATTGCATTTGATCGGCTTTGGTAGTTAATTAAAAGTTTCATTCATGGCAAGTTGCGTGCATTCTTCTTCATGCACGCAACAACGATGGGCTTCCGTGCAATTTTGATGTTATCAGTATTGTTTTAGGACCATGTAGCTATAATATACTGTGCAATGTTATATGAAAATAACACATGGAAAAGTACATTAAGACGAGGAGGAACATGCATAAGTTTTAATCTTAACAAATCAGGCCCACGGGAATAATTATCCACTACATAATAAACTAATCCAGGCTAACATGCTATTTGAAACATGTAATGAACTAGACTATATCCAGTGTTAACCCTAAAATCGCACATGACTCGTCTATGTTAACTATTTGGCGTCAATTTTTAAGCGAGAATGTTATGGGTTTCTATGAAAATGTAGAGATAACTACTATGAGGTCAATTTGAAATAATAGTCAATATGATGCGAACGTTTCATGCGAGTCTTGCAATTTGGCAGGAAACATGTTACTTCGTCGAATCACTCAGTCTAAGCACTGTTCTCTTTCTAAACTGATGATTTAATCAATACAGAAACACATTATCAACTATTTTTAAAGTCTATATTGTTAAAATAGAAGAAAAGTGACTGCTGTGATATTCGTTCGCCGCTCAGACCAGCCAAAGGCATTGCAATAAGCAGTTGTCGTAGTGATAAGTCGTCACTCTCCGTTCATTTCAATGCATTGCCGCGCGCTAGGTTGCCCCTCCAACTGGCTTTTTGCCAGCCGACAGCTAGTCCAGCCATGCTTCAGTTCAAAGCGGCTGTGCCGCCTCCATCTATTCAACCACCTTGCGCTCACCCCGTTTGTCTCATTTTGCTCGCAAACAGGCGACACGATGAAGCGCCCCCTACTTGTGAACGTAAGAAACATAGTTCTGTGATGTCATGCCTGTCATATTAGCGACTGCTGCATTAACTCAATAAGCTGTGCCGACGACATGGCCCTTCCGACCCCCCACGTGGATGTTCGTTAAATTATGCAAACATAGGCGAGGCGTAGGCATCAACACTAGATATTGAGTAAAATACTAGCAAACCTATTTGTAAGCTAGTAAAACCGCGCACTATGCAAAAGTTTCAGTTCCGTATAAATAATGGGTTAAATGGTGATCAGTTGGATTAAGGGGACAGTTTCCCGTGCTTAGGTCACTTAATAACAAACGACTGGTGTGACAATGTTGATATCTTCAAGCAGGTTTGGAAATTAAACGTGGTTGGCAATCAGCCTACTAGAAAATTTATTATCTGTCGACAGACGTTAAACTACAGATTTTTTAAACCTACTGCTACCCCATCTACAGTAACTCACTGTGGTGTAAATATACGAGAGCCTCTATCAGTAAACTGAGAGTAGCATCCAATGATATTTCCCGGAGTTTAGTTGGTGCACCTAGAAAAACGAGTGCTAGCTTTGTATTCGCAGCATATGATGTTGACTGGCTTAAAGGTGCACTAGATTTTGTGTCATCGAAATTCTGTTCACAATTTATGTTAGTGGAATAGGCTCCATTTGATAACGTGGCAGTAATTTAGAGTGTCAAAGATATTTTTATATTTTTACTGGAGCGTATTCATAATCACCTTCTGAAGAAATGCGACGAATGACTAGCGTTTGAAGGAGAAGATTAGTATGCTATTCTGTTTGTGTGAACGCGTTCTAGTTCTACTGCTATTCAACGGTAACTCTTCGAGCTGGTCTGCGTCCGTAGAACAGGTGATTGTAGGTATACAATAGTTTGGCTTCTTAACAATATATACATTTTCTCTCATTAACGTGACTGTTCAATAACTTATACCAGCGGTCGCATTCAACTGTTGAACTTGAACGCGGCTACTTGAACATTTCGTATTGGTCGGACGGGTAAAGAAACTGATGTTTCTTGGGATATTTTAAAATCATTTTCTTTAACAGAGTTCTTTTTGAAAAAGTAATTACAGATTGTTAAATACTAACGCTAATCTAGCAAAACAGGGAGTGAAAGTTTCGAACTCTAGTTCACCTTCAAGATACAAGCTAGAAAAAGTGCCTATATCACCAGGAGCGTATTATAAAATCTGATAATCCCTTCCGGAGGCCATATGTAATAGTGGGGGATACGAATTATTTCCAATATTAGGGGGGTGGGACAGAATCCTGCTGGTGCAGGAAAATCCCGATATTATTCAAAATTAAGTTTGATGCCTATCTGCCTCTCCATGTTGAGGGCCCATTGTACGTACGTAAATGTCAGGCTGGGAAACGTCCCTGATAAGTTTGCTGGCAGGTGGCTATGCGTTTTACCTCTCTAAAGTTGAGCTTTGCTGTATACATATTCATGTGGGAGAGGGACGTAAATGTATCCAGGCGCGCTTGTCACTGACTCAATTAACCTATGAAGCTATGTTGCGTATTTCAGCCCTACTCTGTCCTGTTTCCACATATATTTATATATTATAGAATTTCATATTCCAGGATCGGATAATGAAATGGTTGACTTGAGCTCGTTAACTGCAGAAGTGAAAATCCGTGTTAGAAATGCAGATGGGAGCGCATTGGCCTCCGCTGCAAATGTAACACTCGTTGACGGATTCTTCCATCGAATGTTCCAAAGTCACTCTCTATTCCTAAATAGTGTTCAGTGTAAAGGAAACAGTTATACAGGACTACTCAAAATCTCAATACCTATACATCCATGAAGAGCTCCGATCTAAATAATAAAGGGTTGAATTTGATGTATGAATAATTGCAAACACCCATTCCAGATACCATCGTCGCGGCGAATTTTGCTAATCAAAACGCAAATGAGACTTGGATTCAAGAAAGTGTACGTCATGGTATACATATGATAGGGCCACTGAAATTTGACGTATCCGGTAGCAATGGTTATCTATTGGATAATGTCAGCGTAAATAAACGTTTGGAGCTGGCAAAACCTATTAGCGTTCTTCTAGCACATGACAATGAACATTACATCTATTTAGTTGATTAATGCAAATTATGGGGTAAAAAATTGTACCATACCCTACAGCTTTACTTGCTCTAAATAAAGCGCTCACAAAAAACAATGACATGATTGAATACATGTTCGATCGTCCTATTGTCAAAACAATCGTGTTTCCTTCCGGTCAAAACTCCATCTCCATTCATTCTCCCTGCAACGGGGTTGTTCCACATAAATGACCCCTGTTTCTCATTGATCAAGCTGCACATAACATAGCATATGATAGCAATCCAAATTACTTCCAGCATAGTGATATCACAAACGTTATCGTTGATGTAAACGGAAACTGCGTTAGCAACATTAAATCTTCGTTTCCCAGAGAGTGTGCCCAAGCATATCATCAAACCCTTTCGGCTCTAGGGACGCGTAACAGCTCTCATCTCATCACAAGACAAAATTTCCCTGCAGGAAGAACTATATTTGTTATGAATACAAGACCCACCGACTTTGAAGATGTCATTAACCTAGAAAAACGAGCGAAGTAGGTTATACACTCGGTGTCATCCAAATAAATTCGCCAAGGAGGGTATCCCGCAACTATCTACAGTAATCATGGATAGAAATCAAATTGACTACATATACATGAGCGATCCGATTATGAAACGCGTCTATTTGGGCTGTTTTCAGGAAAACAGAATGCTCATGCATAAAATGAATAACTACATGGTTGTTAACAGCGCAAGCAATCCTAATAAAATGGGTCATTGGATTCCATCATTCAAAAACGATAACAAACACTACTTTTTCGATTCGTTTGGGCTTAATTTAAAAATATTTGAAGGAAATATAGCTTCGAATTATATTACTCATGCATAAATATAACTTTTACTACAGAAACCAATCCAAAGTGATCTATCGCTGGTCTGTGGAGCTTACTGCATCTACTTTGCCAATTATTTATATCAAATATATCAGTTGAAAAGATAATCGAGCGGTTCTCCATTAGCGAACGAGGTAGAAATAATATGAAGGTTGAAAAATTCTTCATGAATGAGTCCGGAAATCAGGTAAATTATTATGTACCTCTTATTATCAATAAAAAATTATAATATAAATGTATGTTTGTCAATACCCCAAAAATATTCAGAGGACACAGTATTGAAAATGCATTTAGTCAAAATGACATGTAACGAAGTTGCATTACAATATACCCAAGCAATGAAATGCTAATACCTTTAAGTAAATATATAACCTAATAATTACCTATTAACATATATAAGCTGCCCGTCTGTCCGAAACCAGTTCCTTCGCACTGCATGTCTTCGCGCCAACCGCCTTCCGCCCGCTGACTCTAGATTGCATGCATTGCGCCGGTGGAATGTTATGTGCAAATTCCCGTAGACCCGACAAAATCTGTCATTGAATTCCCTTCTATCTACTTAAAGTGTTGGGTGCCCTTAAGAGTGTAATGAGCTGTAGGACGTTGGGATGGAGGCAAAGAGAGGGCTGTATGAGGGTGTTGTTGTCCCAACTGTGCTCTACGGAGCTGAGACTTGGGGGGTGAGAGCAGAGGAGAGAAGAAGGTTGAATGTTTTCGAGATGAAGTGTTTGAGGAGCATGGCTTGAGTAACGCTGAGAGATCGGATCACCAACGATGTGGTTCGAATCAGAACAAGGATGGTGAAGAAGTTGGAGGACAGAGTGGATTCGCGTGTTCTGAGATGGTTCGGGCACATGGAGAGGATGAATGAAGGGAAATTGGGGAATAGGGTGATGAATGCGGAGGCGAGTGGTCGCAGGCCTAGAGATCGACCGAAGTTTGGGTGGACGGATGGTGTGAAGCAGGCGTTGGGGAGGAGAGACATGAATGTGGAGGTGGCGAGAGAGCGTGCAATGAACATGCGTGAGTGGAGAATGGTTGTGAATGGTTGATTTTGACGCTGTTCTGATGTGCTTTTCCGCCCTTGGCATCCCGCTGTCGGGATGGTCGTGGGTGGAGGGGGGGGGCGGTCATGATGAAGTGTGGATCAAAACTGCAATGAATAGATCAAAATGTAGAGTCAAGTGGAGATATTTGTTATGCATTAATCCTAAAACAATGAAAATCATATGCAAGCATGAGAAGTCGATCGATAATACATAATTCTTGGATACAATTGATTAGGTTAGGATGATTAGCTCCTTTAACCTAACATGCCGTGAAGCTGATCCACATCAAATATCTTGTAACACAAGTACGGATGTTGTTTTAATGGAAAAGTCACAGATCGGAGGTAAAAATGGTACAGATGTTAACCGCCCCTTTATATGCATACAAATGTGTATGTGTCTGCATTGTGTGTGATTTTATAAAAAGGCTACTTAAAATAGAGCCAGGTGGAGGGATTTGATATGTATATCGCATAAAAATAATGACTAAATATAGTACATAACCATCAAACTTGAATGAAAATACATAATTATTGGTTAAGATGGTTAGGTGTGGTTGCCTAAGTATTAATCCATCTGGCAGTGTATGGTAACTTTTTTTGCACGAATGTGTGTAAATGCCTACATAGTGCTGGTACCGACCCTAAAAAACGACTACATTATGCCGTGACCGACCTTGCATTTAGGTATTGACGTATCTGACATAGTTAATTTCGTTTTGTTTCGTTCTGTATTGGTTCTGATTTGTTTTTGATTTGGTTTTATTTTGGTTTTGTGATCGTACATTGATAATTAATCGCTAATTATATAGCTTGGGCGTGATCTATAATTTAGATTTTGACGACTGTGGTCATTACATTGCGGATCTATAGTAAAATGATACAGATGGTGAACAATCCTGTATATTAGTGCAAATGTGTGTAAATGCCTACATGGTGCCGGGACAGTGCCTGCACAAGTGATGCCTTCGATCCTGTATATGCATGTAAACGTATATATATAAAATTGGACTCAGATTTGGACTCATTCAGTTAACGGTCTGCTTTCGTTGTAGAAGGATGTCGCCAAGTTTGATATGGAACTATGCTAACAGAAAGGATAATACGGGGGTATGTGTGATTTGCACTGCGGAGATAATATTGAGCAAATCAAATTCCACGTTTGGGTTTTGGCAACATCTAAAACTACGCCATTATCTTTCATATGAAAATATTACAAATGAACGAGAAAACACAAGCTCTAAGGGTGCAAAGAGCGTATTGATAGAACATGAAAAAACGGAATTGGGTTTCCGAAATAATGTGATAGACTGTGCTCAACAAGGTGCGAGCAGTAAAGAAAATGCTTTACCTCAAGCATCCAAACGTAGAAAGAATAAAGATTGGGTGAAAATGGCAAATTTTAAATCGGGGGAGGCGACCCAAACCTTGGACGAAATGGAAATAACGAAAATATTGGAAAAACGTGGGATACATTCCGTGGAATGGACACCAGTACCAGTGATATTGAAACGTGTGACAGTGATACCGAAGACATGTCATGTGAAGAAAAAACCGATAAAGTTGAGGGACCCCGAATTATGAAATGTGGTAATAAAACGGATTCAAGTATAATAAGTGCGAAATGTATGTCTGACTTTGTTTCAAAGTTTTTGGAAAGGAAACATGAAGAGAGACACTCATGTCTCATACGTTTGAGTGCTAGGAGAATCAGGTATATATCGGATATTTGCGGAAAATATACTGGATGGGAATGTCGGCACCAGTAAGAAATAACTGAAACTATTCGATGTTATAAACATGTAACTATAATTACAAAAAATACGTTGAGAAAAGCTCGTTGAAGACTAGGAACAAAGTTTTGGTTATAAGAATAGGTTTTGAAGTGATGCATACAATACTCCTAAAGGTATCCGTCTATCTATCTATCCATTGAAGTTGAACCTACCGTCACTAAAAAGAGGAAGCGATGTGTCTTGGGTGATGATGATGATGATGTCGACGTACAAATGAATTCAACATAGAAGAGACATAAGCAGGGATAGGCCGTCTTTGGCGTGTGTAGTCAGGTGAATGACGAAAGTACTCCTACGTTTTCAGGTTTTATTCTCAAAATGTCCCTAATATGAAAATAATCCTCATATGTAAATTTTAATATATACTCGAACATGTTTCATTGTCCAGAGTCATACGGACTGAAAATACGTGAACGTATACCCCTGTAATCGCTCCTAAAATGATGAAAATAGGTTGATGTAAATGTTCCTAATATGTAACTATGTAACACAAAAAATTATGGTAATAACGGTGGCTGCGAAATTAAAGGAACGCTGTATACAGCCAAATCGTTTTATTACAACAATACCACATACTATTAGAAATAATGAAATCCTATACATACTGGGATATGTACCCTAACACCGCCGACGAACATTAATTTATACTCAGTCAATTTTCCACAACGTATCCAACTCTTTGCCGAGAGGATCCCCTACTGCACGTCCAAATGTGTTATAACAATATTCCTACCAGCAACGCGATAAGTGAATAAAGGTGCCGTAAAATGACATGTAGAGATGCAATATGTCTGATATGCAGTTTCACGGGAGGTGTGCTACTCGAGATAAGGTCTCTGTATGACATTGACGGATAGAGGTCTGCCGCTACGATAGCGATCAGTTTCCAAATGACTGCTCCTTTTATGTAAATGTTTCTATGTAACCATTAAATAAATGTAAAATAATGAAATTAAACATGTTACATTGTTTACAGTCATATGCCCTGCAACCGCTCCTGAAATGATGAAAATAGATTGATGTAAATGATGTAAATGCTCCTACGTAGCAATGTAATACATATATAAATATGATCTAAAACTTGTTTCATTGGCCACAGACATACGGATTAAAATACGGGAACGTATCTGCACCTACTATTTGATTCGTAACGTTGTGTCTTGATGAAACTCTGAAAATATATGCATACAAGGGAAAGAAGCGGATGGATTTATTCAAATACTATAGATTTTGCTTTATAGTAATAAACCACGTACATAATTCCGAATTTCACTACTACGTATTTTGGTCAACATACCTAAATTAGATAACGATCGGGCAACGAGATCCTGTTACAACAGTAACTACATGATTCAATATTACCATAAATGTATAATGATTCAGCAAAATAAACCCATTGAAATAACAGAGGTGCCTACGATACTAAATCCCACGATTTAATATTTTCCTATTAAGAGATAATTAAATCAAACATATACAGCCAAACCAATACGTACCAGGCTAACATTTCTTGCGAATAAGCCAACCAGAGAAACTATAAATCATACAACTATACTATACAAATCATCAATAATCGTGACCAAACAATATTCACCAGGGCGTTTTCGGTAAGTGCTTTTTCGTACCCCATATCTCCAGGGCTGTTTCGTATGCTATAACTCGGGCGCCTGACTCCCCTCCCCTACCCACCATCCAGGGCACGTTTCGTACCGAGGATCTCCAGGGCTGTTTCGTAGTCCCTAACTCCAGGGCTGTTTCGTATTCCAATCTCCATGACTGTTTCGTACCTACTTTACCTACTCCCGTTGACCACCGCCACCCGATAGCTGTCTCCGTCCACCGCGCCCAAAATGCTTCTATTTATCCCTTTCTGTAATCCTTCACTATTGTGACTGCGCTGTGTACAGATACGTTTGCCATCTTGCGAGAATAACCTGCTTCAGGATTTTGGATATTGAGATAGCAATAGCAATGTGATGATAACGATTCGAGTCGGTCTAGTCCTTCGTTTTACATTTTTGCAGTTGTATGGCAATTGCATGAATTGCAACTCTGCACAAAAACAAAACAAGGGTGTATAGTTGTGCAACTCTGCACAACAACACACCATTCACGTAAGAGTAGCTATAAGTTATATGAAACGACCCAGCGAAGGAATAAGATAGGTGTTAATTAGTGGTGGGGTAGGGCGGGAAACAGCGGCGCAAAACGTGCATTCTAGAGTCATTCGGGCGGTGGGTGAGGGATTGGCCGGAGTCAGACGGCATGACCAGAACTGGTTTGGCGCGTGAGTCAGCTAATGAGCGGGGGGCGGAAGGGGGGCGAAATGAGAGCGGCGGGCAGGATGCCAGGCTTGCGGGATAGATTGGCAAGGTGTTATGTTATGAACATCTTCCATTTGATTGTATTTCGATATTTATTGTATTAATACATATTTTTTCTTCTTTAGATGGTTGTATTGGTGTATAAATGGTCACTGACTGTTGCTCGTTATATATAATTATTCGGTTCTGGTAGGGATAGTGTTACAACAAGTTTCTGGAGGGGTAAGGTGTAGGGATCCCCTAGGTAAAAAGTCGGATGCACTTTGGCAAATTAGGTAAGTTGCTCATAACTGTTATTTAAATTGTATATTTTCCATGACTGATTTGTCATTATTTCCATGTTTTAGTGAATGTTTTGTTATATATTTATGTCTGGATTATAATTCTATTTATTTTCCTGTACATATATGTTTGTTTTCTTATCTAGTTGGGATATAATTGACTCATTTGACGGTTGTTTGGTGTGGTTCTTAGCGGTTGAATGCTTGGTACCAGCCTGATATTGAATTTAGGCAACGTTTTGTGTGTTTTCCATCTATTTATTTTCATATGTATATAACATCTATAGATAGTTGGCGAGTTGATTTTCATATGTATATACATATTCGGAAGATATTAACGTTATAACAAGTTTCTGGAGAGGTGCGGTAGAGGACCCCCTAAGCAAAAGGTTGGATGCGTTTTGGCCAATAAGGTGAGTTTGCACTATTCTGTTATTTGTTTTATCAGTTATTTCCGTGGCATGATTGTTATGTTTAAGTGAATGTTTCGTTGTATATTTATGTATGGATTACGATTCGATATATTTTCTGTACATATATGTTTGAATTCTAATCTAATTGGGGAGGTATAATTGACTCATTCGGAAGTTGGTTGGATGCTTGATATTGAATTTAGGCAATGTTCTGTGTATTTTTCCAGTCGTTTATTTCTTATGTATATAATATCTGTAGGAAGTTGGCGAGTTGATGGTTGTATTTTGGGTTGATGCACCAGCTTCGTTACGAGAATCTGTCTACTCCACAACGCATCATCCAGGTTTGAACCAGATATATCCGTGTTCCTTTGACGCTATATTATAATAGCGAGAGGACCTGAACGATATGGACTCCGTGTAAGTTATTATATTGTGTTATGTATACTAAGTATTGATCGTTTGTTTTATAATGGATTTGTAGTGTTTTTTGGAATTTTGAATGTTATCTCCTACAGTTATAGGTAGTGTAGGTTATTTTAGGTTTGCATCTTCCATGCAGCACACTGTTTCAATCATAATTGGTCGGTTATTGCACCATTTTGGTATTTTATATGTATATATGATATGCGGTTTCGATTAAGCCTTGGTTACTTTTGTTAGAGAAATGTTAATTTAAACCTGTTTTGGATTAATTCAGCAGCTTTGTTACAAGATTCTGTACACTCCATAATGCATTATCCAGGTTTGAAGCAGATATTTTGGTGTTACCATGTTCCAAATGTTTCGTTATCAAGCGTACTATGTAGATTGTTCTGGTTGCCTTATCTCTATTTTTATCACAGCGGGTATCGGTTGGATGCCCTATAGCGAGAGTACCTGAACGATATGAATTAACTGTGTGTAATTATATTGTGTTTTGCATACTTAGTAATTATCAGTTGATTTATGTTGAATTTATAGTTTGTTTTGAGTTTTTGAATAGTCATCTCAGACAGTTTTAGGAATTTTTAGGATATTTTAGGTTTGCATCGACCATGTAGCACACTATTTCAGGCATAATTGGTCGGTTATTGCATCATTCTTCTTATTTTATTATATCTGGATTGTTTTAGTATGTGTCTTTCAGTTTTTCACGTTCTCTGTAAAGTTTACATATTCGATGCAAGGTATTGGGTATTATATACAATATCGGAAACTAGGATATATTACGTTTGTATCTGCTATGTAGAACATTATTTCAGGTATAAATTAGTTACAAGTTGAATTTTTTAGTGTTTTATATATCTTCTTACATCCTGGTGCAATGTTTGACGTAGATGTTTTATATCTAGAAGATTCTATTTGTTACAAACTTGATCTTGTTGTTACTCTATTGTCATATTAATGTAGGACCATACTTCCATGTTTAGGAGTTAGAGAGTCCCCTGGGCAAGAGCTCGTTGTGTTTACGTTCATTTTTCCGATTTACTATGATGGATAACATTGTGTATTACAATTTAATATTGGTTAGGGCAGAGAAGAGATTTACGTAGTTATTTATTATTGCTGTATGATTTTTTTCACAAAAAATCATATGAAAGTATGTTCAAGAGGTGTAAATTCGTCCTGCATCTTTGTGGAAGTTCGTCATTGATCTCCTGCAAGCGTATAGTTTAACGTTTTCAGAAGATGATTTACTGGGTGGATGGGTCATGGTGTAGAGGCGGCTTACACTCTTTGGTGGTCATTTGGTGTTCGTCCAAGTTCAACGTGATTTTTGTAAGTTCTTGTGGATATCGGTCTTAACTTCCTTGTGCTTGTTAGAGAAGTTATCCGACAAGCTGCTGATCGTTGTAGTGATTTACTTAGTTCGTCAGTAAACAGAAGCCAAGCTTTTTCGTGACCACACTCTTTGAGACTCATGTTAGGCCCCTTCTTAACCACTGTACCTGTGTATAGATTCTTGGTTATGTCCAGGATGTGACTCTGCTCGACGTTGTTCAGAGATGATGGACTTAACAGATGCATGGTTTGTCTGTGGTAATGTATCATGACCGGGTTTTGCCTCTAAAGTTGTTATATATCAGTGGTAGTTTGCTGAGAAGCGACCTAGCAAAGCTTTTCAGAGTTCGTTGTTATGACACAGTATGCTTTGATTTTTCGGGTCGCTATTCCTGGCGCTAAATTCTTTTATAGCTAACGTCAGATCAACCCCTATCATCTCCGCCAACTGCCTTATCAGCCCCAAGTTGTTCGACTACCTACCTACGGTACCATTTTTTAACAGAGAACATTCATAGCGTTCCTCAGTCACACCAGCCACTGTCATATCTGCCAGTGACATTCTGGCGAAAATCTGTTTGAGCCCACGTCAGAATCAGCCACCAGTCGTACCATTTTACCAGTTATCACTTTAATGAAACTTTTCCTGCCCAACCTAACCTAACCTAGGGTACGTGTTTCTAACCCGCGAGGCAAAGGTACGTATCCCTAACCCGTGGGGCAAACATGCGTATTTTTGTAGGGTATGTAATGCCGTTTTTTAGCGTTTTTCTATTGAAGTTTAATTAAAGTGATAACTGTTAGGTTGGTACGCCTGTTTCGGTGTAATGACAGTGGCAGATATGACAGTGGCAGATTTTGAAGTGGTGGAAAATGCGAGTGGGCTGAATCATCGTTAGGTAGAAAGCACGTGGGATAAAAGATTTTTAGCGGTTATGACAGTGTCCGGCCATGACAGTGAGGTG